>APFE030038089.1:5910-26967 GCA_000404065.3 Pinus taeda
GGAAGCAGGAACTATCAGAGAGAGGACACTAATCAAGACCCCAGAAGATGACTCACCTCCCTACAATCATCTATATATGGATCCCTCATCACAGATATCCAGAGGCTGGAATCTTGTATCTTATAGAGAAGTGATGTTGGTTTTCTGGTGTATATTCATAGTGCTGGGTGATCTAAGCTTTACTTAAGGTGAAAAAGGGCTTTCTAGCTGGAGGATGATGCTGGGTCAGAACATATGGTTGTAATCCTCTTGCTACTTTTCATCTTAATACAGCTATTCAAGTTTTCCTCCATATTCTTGTATGTTTACTTATATATGCATTTGTATGGTTAACACACATCTGGTCCTGTGTTATTTATGAATATAAATCTTTGTTGTTCGATAGTAGTATGTTGTTGTGATTCCACAGGTGCTCTTTGAAGCTGGGCAGATGAAAAAGAAGCGGCGAAGCTCTATCAGGAAAGAGAGGAATCAAACAAGGAAATCAAACGCAAGACTAAGGTTGGTCTCCTTGGTTCCATTCTTATCTATTTTCATAAAGGAAAACGAAAGTAGACTTTACTTGTTTGTTTCTACAATAGCTACCAGTCTTAGTGGGAGTAGCAGCATCCGAGTGGACACTATTCCTGGTAATAGTTATTACTCTTTATTTCATTGTTTAACTATGATTGTAGCATAGATCAAAATTTTGGTAGGTTTTGTTTCTATCAATAGTTGCAGATCTACATTGTTTAGCAGTCATTTCTATTGTTGAGATCGGTTGTCATCCCCGATCTTAAGTGATTCCTTTTCGTACATCATTGATAAGAAAACACTACAACAATGGACTTACACATAGGACGAAGAGAAAGAGGAGATGGATTTTGATCCTCACTATCAACATTTGAAGAAGAAACCAAAATAGGAAAAGAAGATGGCACAGGCACCCAAGATGATCACAAGATCAAGATGGCATAAACACTTAATTATGCTCACAGGAAAAGATATTTTCATCAAATTTAATATCTCTTGTAATAATTATTTCATTGGAATGAGGTGGAAGAAGTTTATATCCCTTTACATCTTCATAATATCCAACAAAAATGCACTTCTCACTTTCATGATGTAATGCCTTCTTACTTTCATTAGGAATATGAGCCCATGCTATGCTACCAAATACTCAAAGGTAAATTATATCTGGCTTACTTTTAGTCCATGCCTCTTCCAATGTTATGATTTTTTAAAGCCTTTATGGGAGTGCGATGACATTGTAATTTGCACACTTGATTGCTTCTACCTAATAATAAAGACTTAATCCATTAGATTAGATCATGAAATTGGCCATTTCCTTTAAGGTGAGATTATTTCTCTCATCAACACCATTTTGTTGTGGTGTATATGGAACGATATGTTGCATTTGAATGACCTATGAAATCTAGTAATTCATATTCTCCTCCATTATTTGTTCTTAAGCTTTGTAGTTGATGTCCAAATTGTTTTTCTACAAAGGCTGTCTAAGCCAAAAAATGTGTCTAAACATTTACTCTTTCGTTTTAAGAAGTAAACCCAAGTGCATATAGAGGAGTCATCAATGAAATTTAAGAAATACTTGTACCTGAAGAAAGAATGAGAATAATGTGGAATGCACAAATTACTATGAACAAGCTACAAGGGGGTTGAGGCATCAGAAGAGGCATGTTTGTCAACATTGTCCTGATAATGTTTGCCAAGAACACAACTAGCACAACAACATATGTGTAAGAAATGAGAGGAAGACTAGTCACCATATTTTGGTTACATAGTTGTTGCAATGAGTAATAATTTAGATGAACACATCACTCATGCCAAAGTTTGTTCTAGTCGTTACTGCGAGAAATAAAAAACAAGGGCAAAGACGATGACCGAAAGTGGTCAAATCTGTACAACTCGATAATATCGTCAATGATCCTAGTGGGAAGGACATATTATAAATCCTTGATTACAACTTGGTGAGGTCAATATTCTATTATTTTACTTTTAGTTGAATGAGTGATTTGAAATACTAATATAATGTTGCACGAAATACTTGTAGCACATAATACATCATTTAAATGACCATTAACTACTTGAACTATTCAAAACCCTACAACACTAAGAAATATATCATCACTAACAAATATTTGTTTTATAATTATCAAGATAAAAAAAATTGTTGTATCCTTATCCTTATGATAAGATGCTCTAAAATCAATAAACCATTGATCATAAGAAGAAGAAGAAGGGGTTGCATTGAAAGATAAACCAGAAGCATAAAGTGAATTTCCATGAGAAGAAGTGTTAGAAGAAGAAAGATCAAAATTGATGCTATGTTTATTCATTGATGTTTCTAAGGCCCTCATATTCTTAAAACATTTAGACTCTAGATGATTTTTTTTCCCACAAAAATTGCAATGTCTATTGGTCTTCTTACTCTTTAATGCACCATTGGGTGTAGAAGCTGCTTGAGAGGATAGTTTATGACTTTTTTTTTGCTTATTGTTGCAAGGGTGTTGCTTCATGGGATGTTTGGTTTTAGATTTTTTTTGGGCCACTAAGGCCTTGTTAGATTTACCTATAATGTTAATTGCTTCTATATGCAAGAGTTTGACTTATTGTTTAAATAAAGGCACACAAAAAATCAAGAGTGGGATCTTTATTTTTGCCTCTAAATCTTCTCTAGTCACATAAAAGGTAGACACAACAACTAAAATGTAGGACTAGGCTTGGAAAGAATAACATATATGCATAATTTATCCTTAAGATCAACTTGAAAATCTTCAACTAAATGTACAAGTGTTTTGAAATTAAATAAAAAATAATATCCAATGTGAGAAAAATAATTAGGATTTAAAGTCATGATCTGATTTTCAAGATGATGAAATCTAATCAAGTTAGGTTCACCAAATGTATTTTTCAACTTTTCCAAAGATATGTCTAAGTCATCAATTCTTTGAACGTGAATTAGGAAAAATAGAAATTCCTACTAATCCACATGTTTCACCATTCCTATTATCCCATTTGGCTTTCTTATAGTAGCAATGGGGGCTTTTCCTTTTGCTAAGGTAATCCAATACAATCATTTACTTCTTATTACATCCTATATGTGGGATTTCCATGAGAACTAATTGGTATTGGTAAACAAAAGTTCACTTGGAGTGGCTATATTAAAATATGTAAATAACAAGGATTCAAAAACTGAAACTGACTATAGAGATGGAAATCTCTCGAAAAAATAGGTTACTTCAAAAATAGTGGCACTGAAAGTTATATCATTTTTAAAGAGAAGATATTAACAATAACAAAGAGTCATGTGGTAGGTAGAATTCTTCCCAAGCGATGACGGGTGTTGTTGAGAAACATAACTTTTTCTTTCTTACTAATTTTTCCTGTAAGTTCACTTTCAGAAATAAGTTACTTTATGAAGTGACGCACTACTATAAAAACAATTAAAAATCACTTTTAAAATGAAGTTACTTTATAAATGAGACTTGTAGGAAAAACTAACTTAAAAAGGAATATTAAAGATGTTTATAGTGATTCAAAGAAGAGACTTGAACTCGAGACCTATTGCTAAATAAAATAACTTTTAACCAAGTGAGCTAGTGGAAAACACATAACATAATTAATATAGGGGGATGAAGTTGTTGTTGTTTTTGTTCAATGAGTAAATTGCACGATCAAACTAACTTAAAAAGAAGAGACTTGAACTCAAAACCTCTTACTGAATAAAGCAATTTTCAACTAAGTGAGCTAGTGAAAAACACATAACATCACTAATGAAGGAGGATGCAGTTGACATAGTTATTATTGTTGCTACTACTATTGATGCTATTGTTGTTGCTACTATTAGTGCTACTAGTTCCATGGATTTGCCTCGAAGTATGTATTATGGATATGACAAAAAAAACTATATCTCAAGCAAACAAACACCTTCTTGATGAAAAGAAAGGTGTTCTTAACTAAAATGCACTCTTTAGATGCAATGAAATAGTTTGCCTAGGAAAAAATGTACAAAAATAGTATATATCATAAATTTGATAACACAAACTCAAGATCTCAATCAACAATGGGAGTGAATTTTCAAATGGGCTTTGATACCATGTTCGAGAACACATGGTCTTCCACATTGGATGAACACCTTAAGTAACCACCCACACAACTAGATCAAAGATCACGACACCAATATTTTTATGTGGTTTAAAACCTTCAAGAGGGAAACACTCTAGAATCCCAATAAATGTAGTCACTTGAAACAATTTTATTAATGAAAAAGAAAATTTGTACATAATAGAGTTTCTCACTATTGATCATCTACAATGACCCTCCATGCTCTTTAAATAGAGACCATGGACAAATTGAGTGCTAAGCCATAGATCAATAACCATTAGTATCAACTAGAACATGAGTTGTTAAATCACTTTATGTCTAGAAAATATTGTGACCATTAGATTATAATGAAACTAATGCATACTAAAGAAACACACTTTTAACTAATACACTTATTATACCAAGTTGGATTTTACTAACTTCTATGTGTTCAAATATCTTAACAACTAACAAATAAACCAACATAAGCAATAATATTGCGATTAATTTTATATATAAAAGAAAAAAGAAAAAAAAAACAAAACAAAACAAAAAACAAAAAACAAAAAAAAAAACAAAATAAACAAAATAAACATTCATCTCTCATGTATTAATTATTTTCTAAATATATTTATAATGATGATATTTACCATTATTTATAGCCAATAATCTTGTCTTATATATAAAGAAATATGATAACACCAATTTCAAGATATATTTTGTTTTAGACATATATATTTATATTGTAAATAACTTTTTTTTTTATCTTCCTTTATGTACCTCCTTACATTAAATAGAGCTATACACAATCACTTGTCTCTTACACGTCTCACACATATTCACTCATTTTCATATGCATTCTCCAAGATCATGTGAGTGTCGAACATAACAAGTAAATTTTTGTCCCAACAAACACAAAAACATTGGTTGGGAAATCACGCTAATGAAGTGTTAGACACATTCTCTCCATCTAGCAAACATCTCCATGAAAGTTGTCATGTTTTCAAAATGATGCTATTGTATCCAATACAAAGCAACTCTAATCTTACAATAGTCATATCTACATAATTGTATGTTTTCTTTTAAGTCTATCTCAAATTAGGGACCCAATTGCATGGGAATATATAATAAATATTTATGACCATTCCATCGTGGTTATGTAATAGCTTTGGTAAAAATTCCATGTAATAAAAGTTAATAAAGGAAAATTAATAATCACGGTTTATGGGACACTTATTCCAAGTTGAATGTTGGGCAAAAAATAATGATGGGGATAACTTGTGGTTAATTAATGGCTAAGGAAATTGGCAAAGACAATGGCTAAGGCTTTGGAAAGGCAAAATGGTATTTTGACACATTTATTTATGAAAATAATGGAAATTAGGAGAAAATGAAGGTGAAAGGTCACAAGTTGCATGTGAGGAGGAAAATGAAGGAAAATAATGGAAAATGAAGAAAATAGAGGCCTCATTAATAAAAAAGTTTATGAGGATCAGTGCACAAACTTTTGTCAATTCAGTTTTGGAGTCTCTCTCTCTCTATTTTCTCTCTCTCATGCCCTTGGACACTTATATTTTCTTGGATCACTCTTGGAGGAGTGTGTCATACTTAGATTTTTGGAGCAAGAAGGAAAAGGAAGAGCAAGAAAGTGCAAGAGGACATCAATATCAACAGCTATAGCGAATTTTCCTTGCAGGTACTGAGTTGCATGTATGTTTTCCTCACTAGTTTTGGCATGCATGGCATATGCATGTGGTTTATTGGTCATGATATGTCACTGGCATGGAGGATTGCCTGGATTGATAGTGAATTTTCCTAGTCTTTCCCTTTCCAGGATAGTTATGATGTTGTGGGTTTATTTCTTTGTTTTCTAGTTGGTTCTCATTTTTTCCTTTAGCTTGGGTTGAGTTACTAGTTACTGGAGCCTTGGTTGGATAAACGCTCTGAAACCCTGTAACAACTTGGTTTGAGTTATTAGCCTTGGAGCCTTGGTTGGAAAAACAATCTAGAGCCCTTGGTGGGTTGGGTTACTAGTCTTGGAGCCTTGGTTGGAAAAACACTCTGGAGCCCTATATAAGTTGTGGATTGAGTTACTAGTCCTGGAAGCCTTGGTTGGAACAAACACTCTAGAGCCCTAAAATGCTTGGGTAGAGACCAATCTAGTGATGGTTCTGATGTTCGACTATGAGGTAGAATCATTGTTTGATGGGTTGAGGTGGTTTGGCCTCTGGAAGCCCTCGATTGTTTCGATTGATGTGTTTTATGAGATCCCATATGCATACTTGAAATATGGCTAATAACCACGGTTTATGGGACACTTATTCCAAGCTTAATGTTGGGGAAAAACATAATGATGGGGAAAACGTTTGGTTAATTAATGGCTAAGGAAAATGGCAAAGGAAATGGCTAAGGCTTTGGAAAGGCAAAATGCCATTTTGACACATTTATTTATGAAAATAATGGAAATTAGGAGAAAAGGAAGGTGAAAGGTCACAGGTTGCATGTGAGGAGGAAAATGAAGGAAAATAATGGAAAATGAAGAAAATAGAGGCCTCATTAATAAAAAGTATTATGAGGATCAGTACACAATTTTTTGCCAATTCAGTTTTGGAGTCTCTTTCTCTCTATTTTCTGTCTATCATACTCTTGGACACTTAGAGCTTCTTGCATCACTCTTGCAGGAGTGTGCAATACTTGGATTTTTGGAGCAAGAAGGCAGAGTAAGAGAGCACAAGAGGACATCCAGATCAACAACTACAATGGATTTTCCTTGCAGGTATTGACTTGCATGTATGTTTTCCTCAGTAGTTTTGGCATGCATGGCATATGTATGTGGTTTATTGGTCACGATCTGTCACTGGCATGGAGGATTGCGTAGATTGATAGTGGACTTTCCTAGCCTTTCCATTTCTAAGATAGTCATGGTGTTGTGGATTTATTTCTTTTTTTCTGGTTGGTTCTCATGTTTTCCTTTAGCTTGGGTTGAGTTACTAGTTCCTGGTGCCTTGGTTGGACAAATGCCCTGGAGTCCTATAACAACTTGGGTTGAGTTACTAGTCTTGGAGCCTTGGTTGGACAAACACTCTAGAGCCCTTGGTGGGTTGAGTTGCTAGTCTTGGAGCCTTGGTTGGAAAAACACTCTAGAGCCATGTATAAGTTGTGGATGGAGTTACTAGTCCTGGAATCCTTGTTTGGAACAAATGCGTTGGAGCCCTAGAAGGCTTGGGTAGAGACCAATCTAGTTATGGTTGTGATGTCTGACTATGAGGTTGAATCATTATTTGATGAGTTGAGGTGGTTTGGTGTCTAGAAGCCCTCGATTGTTTTGATTGATATGTTTTATGAGATCCCACATGCATGCTTGGAATATGGCATAGGGGTGACTGGATGAAGAAATATTTGGCTTATCCATGTCTACAGTCGAGTGGTTCATGGAAGTCCCATAACTGGTTGGCCTTTTTGTTATTTCATGAGTATTATATTAGTTTATATGTGGATTATATGGCTATTGTTTCCTTGGTATTTCTGTTGTTATTATGTTAGTTATGAACATGTATTATGATAGTGGCTATGTATGACTCTCATCATATTTTTACTTGTAAATGAATGAACAATTTATCTATGGCCTAATGAAATGGAAACTAATGTGTTAAGGCATCAATGCTTCTTAGCGATTTTCAGATGAGTATGAGACCCCTATGTTCAAATATGTTGTTTAAACCTTTAGATTACATATATGTGACATGTTTGACGAAATGCATGTCATGGCTAGTAGGGATCCAGTCAAGCCCTTGTTCAAGTGATTGCATTTGTATCATTATTCCATTGTTATCTTTATGTTCTGAAGGTGTCATTTAGTTTGGGTAGTGACCTGGGCTCTGGGCCTGAAAAAGTGGCTCAAATCTCGGGGACACAAGCATAACAATGGCCAGAAAAGTCCCTCGACGCTGGCATACCAATGTTGTGGGAGCGTCCAAAGCCTCCTAGATGCATGCATGCCCATATCAGGGGATCATACAAGAGTGTAATGGTTTAAAAACTCAATGGGACCCAAGGGCTAGTTACCTGAGAGGTTGGGCTGGTTCCTAGGAATCCTGTTGCTGATGTGGAAGGTATGTATGGTATGTTTTCATCGGTTCCACTTTCTTAAGGTGACTTAGGATGTCAAATCATATCATAGTAACTTCTCACCACATGTTTACCCCAGTTGGCCTACTACTTAGGTAGGTGTGGGAGGAGAATGTTACAAAGTGGTATCAGAGCATGGTTTAGCCCTCAAACTGGATGGGTTGTGTGTTGGTCTTGCATTCATGTCAGTTTCATATGTGTTTCTTATGTTGTAAGACCATGTGCTTGTTGCATTTGTATGGTATGGGTTATGGTTGCAGTGAGTTCGCCATGGGAATTTGATGATGTTGTTGTGGATTTTGTCATCATGAGTGTATGGTTGATTATGCATTGTTTATGCACATATTACTCGGACGTGGTCAAGTGTAGAGTGATGTGGTGGTTATCGTCATGCATGAGGTCATGGTATGTGTAGTTGATATGGTCATGCATTAATGGTTGGACTCTAGCTAGAATGATGGTGATATTGTCACATGCTTATGTGTTATACTTCTATATGTTGTCATGATTATGTTATACATGTATTACGCTAATTTTTTGATATTGCAGATGAGATATCCTCCCCGAATTATTCTAAGGTACATTGTTTTATTGTGATTTGGTTTAGCTGACATGACATACCTTGCAGGAAGAATATCAAACATGACTAGCAAGATGGTAGACTACAGTTCCCGAGACTCTCCCCAACGATCAGATGAGTAGCATGGTGTTGAGCACTCTTTTGATTTGGCAAAAACATTGAGAAGCTTAAAGGAAGAAATAACGAGTTGTAAGGTAGACAATGAAAGAATCATATAGGCACAACAGAAACAAGAAGAGGTAAATGCATTGATACTTAAGAGTTTCTCAAAATTGCAGTGATAGGGACCACTTCAAATCATCCATGAGCAAGAGGACAAAACTAATGGGGCATATGGAAGTAGGTCTCATGGCAATCACAGGTCAAATAGAGATTATACGGTTAGAGATGGCATATTGTTGGATACTCCACATAAGAGAGGTGATAGACACATGTACTATTCTAGTTCTAGTTCTGACAGGCATGATGATCGTCATCGTTATCATCCTTATAGGAGGAGTGACAATGGATATTTACCGAATGAGTTTAAGAAAGAAAAGCCACCTACATTTGATGGAGAGATGAGGATGCAGAGGCATGGTTTCTTAGTATGAGGAAGTTCTTCAGGTTGCATGATTATTCAGAGAACATGAAAGCCAGAATACCTACATTCAGTCTCAAAGGTAAAGAAAATATTTGGTGGGAAGATGTGAATAATGCCAAAGGTATTCATGAGGAAAACTTGAAATGGAATGAGTTCGAGAGACTATTCAAGAACAAGTACCTATCAGAGAGATATTTTGATGACACGACAAAAGAATTCTATGAGCTAAAGATGGGATCGATGATAGATGAGGAGTGAACTAGTAGGTTCTTGGAGCTACTGAGGTATGTGACTTATCTCAAGGAGGAGAAGGCCAAGATTTAGAGATTCACTAATGGGTTACAGATTGCATTCAAAGATAGTATTGAGTTCGATGAGCCTAGATCATTGGAAGAGGCCATCCGAAAGTTGAAGCATTGCTATGAGCAAATGAAGCACAAATCTAAGACCAAGTCAGACTAGAAAGTTAATGCAAGGAACAAAGGAAAATGGGTCAAGAAGCGAGAAAGACCTATACATGTAATAACGAGAATGCAACGTCATCTAAGAAGTTCAATGCACCTGACAGAGGAGAGGGACTTCAATCTAAGGAGCAGAATAATGATCTTATCCGGTGTTGGACTTGTGGAGGAGATCATCGCAGGAGAGATTGTCCATAGTATCAGGGTGGTAGACTACAAATCTACAGTGCTCAAGAGGCAAAGACAGTGGGAGATGTTGGGCAGCATATTCATAGGATCTATGCAACGCTGGATAACAGGAAATCAGACCATCAGGCATCTATCATTGAGATGGATGGTAAGCTTTTTGATCAAGTTGTTTCTATTTTGATTGACCCTGGATCTAATTATAGTTATGTTAATCCTGACTTGGTGGATAAGTGTAGCTTGAATAAATAAGTTCATGCAGAGTCTTGGTTAGTATAGTTGGCTATAAGTACAAAGAAGCGGGTTCATCATTGGGTAAGATCTTGTGCATTTGACTTGAATGGTATGCCTACCTCATCACATTTGAATGTATTGTCGTTGGGGTCATACAGTATGTTGTTGGGCATGGATTGGTTGTACCTTCATAGAACCAAGGTGGATTGTTATGAAAAATCCATTGAGTGCTTGGATGACAATGTGGAACAAAGATTTTTGCAGGGTAAGAAGAAATAAACATTAGTTAGAATGGTAACATCTATGTAGGCCAAGCACAATCACAGGAAAGGGTGTGTGTTATTTGCAGTGCACATTTCTAGTGAAAAAGGTAAGGAAGTTGAGGATGAAAATGTTTTGAGAAGGTACCCAATCCTACAATAGTTCAAGGATGTATTTATTGAAGATATTTCAGAGTTTCCACCTCACATGGAAGTAGACTTTTCTATTGATTTGGTGCCAGGGGAAGCTCCAACGCCAAAGGCACCTTATAGGATGAACACTCCAGAGTTGGTAAAGTTGAAGCTACAGTTGAAGGAAATGTTGGACAAGGGATACATTAGGACAAGTGTATCACCATGGGGCGCACTGGTTTTATTTGTGAAGAAGAAGGATGGTACTCTCAGATTATGCATTAACTACAAGCAGTTGAACAAGTGACCATCAAGAATAGGTATCTGTTATCAAGGATTGATGACTTGTTTGATCAACTGAAGGGATCAGTAGTGTTCTTGAAGATTTCTCTGAGATCCGGATTTCATCAGGTACGCATTAAAGAGGAGGACATTTACAAGACAAATTTATGAACCAGGTATGGCCATTATGAGTTTGTTGTAGTTCCATTTGGTTTGACTAATGCTCCAGCTACCTTTGTGTGTTTAATGAATGGCATGTTGTGCCCATATTTGGACAAGTTTGTTATTGTGTTCATTGATGATATATTGGTATATTCAAAAAATAAAGAAGAACATGTTGATCATTTAGCAACAGTGTTGATATTGTTGAGAGAGCATCAATTGTATTCTAAGTTCAACAAGTGCAGTTTATTTTAGACTGAGGTACATTACTTGGGACATGTTGTCTTCAAGGAGGGCATAACAGTGGATCCAGAAAAGGTAAGAGCCATCATGGAGTGGGAATCTCCTAGAAATGTAGATGAGGTGAGATCCTTCATGGGATTGGAAGGTTATTACAGGAGGTCCATTTGGAAATTCTCACAGATTTCTTATCCTATTACATCATTGCAGAGGAAAGGTAAGAAGTTTGAATGGATAGAGGAGTGTGATGCCAATTTTGAGTAGCTCAAGAATTTTTTGATACTGTTAGGGCCTAAATCTACCTCAGGCTGAGAAAGGCAGGATCTAGGGTAACATCAAACCACGCTTAACATGGTAGCTAGCCCTACTAGGTCGGCAGAGGGCTTTCTCCTAGTCAATCTCGGAAAAATATAGCCAATAAAGCTTGAGATGACTGATATAAAGACTAATTTTAGGCTAGGTATATGCTCATAGGAGTTTGATTGAATTGAATTTTGGTTTTGCTGGCTCAAATGTGAGAGGCAGATTTGGGTCTAGGGAATGGACACAGTCTTGCAGAGGTTTTTGTGGGGCGAGGTAGGCAAATGCTTTGGTACTTTGAAATAAGTGAGATGGAGAGTCTTAAGACTGGTGAGGAGTTGGAGAGGGCATGAAAGTCTCAGGGATCCTCTTCAAATAGTTGAAAACATAAATAACTAAACAAACCCTAGGTAGAGCACTGCAACATCAATGAATTCTACCTTTATCCTTGATTCATTTAGTTAAGCTGAACAGAAAGAGATGATGGCATACATAAACACATGTAAACTTGCATTACAGAAGGAAAAACAATACCAAATCACGTTTCCACAAGAATCCCACAAAATGTTGCAAACCCTGGTCTATTCCTTTGCCAAACTGCAGAGATGAATGTACAATAATGCTCAAAGCATTCACTAGAGTCCAACCTTTACCAATGACTAAAAAAATACTAGATATAGGCAAAAAACAACTCATGTTGGGCTTTAGGGGTCAAATTCATGATTTTATGAGCTGTTTCAACAAGATCTAAACTAAGAACTGAAAAATAGGCATTGGAACAGCTTGCCTCTAAAACCTCGGAAACTGATTCATTCAGTTTCAAACTACCCTTTCATGATGTATCTACCTCCATGAGTGAAATTTGAGAATATTTACATCACATTCCATCAATTTACATCAAATTACATCATGATTTTGACTATGAGAGAGAGAAAAGTCAAACTGAGAAAAAACTAGGCGAAAAAAACAGAGTTTTTTGGCAAAAAAGTCAATTTTCCATCTTGTGCGCCGCGCCTCTGTCCCTATGCGTCGTGCCTCTGTCCCTGTGCGCCGTGCCTTTTTGTAGCTGATTTTAGAGGCCTTCCCATTTACCAAATTTGCTCCAAGTGGGCTTGTTCGAAAGGTCTATCTGTCTACTTTCTAGAACAGGTGGAATTTCTTAATGTGGTGTCCATTTTCCCCTCCAAAAGTGAGTTCTCCCAACGCTACTTCCTGTGTGGCCAAAAAGGGGTAGAAAAGGCATTTTTGAGGTGTGTTTTACCCTTTTGGAAGCTTAAAACTTGACAAAATTTCTTGGCCATTTGTGGGCATTCATTTTTTTGCATGAGGAATCCAAAAATGCTGAGTTTTCCTCCAAAGGAGGTCCCTAGCAAAAGCGCGTGCCACCTCAGAAAAACTTGTGTTTTGCTCCAAAAATTAAAAATTGACAAAAAGTATCCCAAATTTCTTGGAATTTGGGCTGAGTGTCATGTATCAAGTGCAATGTTGGGCTAAGGAAGCCTCAACCAAAATCTTGAGCTTGTCTTGCTCTTTCCTCTTCCTCAAAGATTTCCTCAACTTGGCCTTCAAAGTCTTAATTCTCGCTTTGCAAACTTTGTTTCTTGCCAAATAGTGATAGGCCATGTGCCTCAACATCTTTTTTTCTCCAAAATCTTTTCCAAGTGCATGTTTTCCCTCTCAAGCCAAGATTCACGATCAGCTTCAATTTTTTGCTCAAGTGGTGTCAACTTGACTTGGTCTTCTTCGTCATTTTGTTTCTTCAATTTCAACATTTCAAGCTCCATTAGGCTTTTCTTATCCTCCAACTGTTTGTTCTCTTTCTTGTTTGTCATCTATATCATCCTCGTGCATCTCCTCTTTGCCTTTGCTTTGCTGCTTATCATATTCATATTCACTATCTCTTTCCATTATTTTCCCTTGGTTTTGAAAAATGTGATTATATATGAATGGTTTGTGGATAATTGTATGGAATAGGATGGAGGAATGGAACAGGCAAAGTGTATGGGGAAGGGAGTGTGGAAATGTATGTATGAACAGGGTTTAGGGATGTGAGTATGGTTTAGGGAGTGAGTAGGATAAGTGTGTAGGGTTTTAGGAAGAGTGTGTAGGGTTTTAGGGAGAGTTTGTAGGGTTTGGTGATGTGAGTAGGGCTTGTGGGGTTTGGGGATAACAGGAATTAGGTATTAAGGTTTAGAGATGCCAATTAGGGTTTGTGAGTAGTGGGATTAGGTATTAGGGTTTTTAGTTTTGGGGATAGGGGAATAGATGAATGTGAATGAAAGAGGGAAGGGGGAAATGAGATGAGTGAAATGTCGTGAAGGGGAATGTAATTGATGCAAGGGGAGCAAACAACAACAATGACAACTTTGAAACAATAGATAGTTTTTTGAATGTGATTGTGCAACAAACTAGGGTTTTCCTTTTCACGTATTTACACACCATGAATGATGATCAAAACTTTTGCAATGGCACTATGGAATGCTTCACTTACTTATTGAATGAAGATTGCACAAATTTGGAGCTTGACAAAATGATTTGAGTGAAATTTGGGCTAATTAGGCAGGTGCACCACACCACTACCTAGGTGCACCGTGCTCAACAGGTGTGCCGCGCCCGTTCAAATTGCAGTGTAAAACCTGCACCAGGTGTGCCGCGCTCAACAGGTGCATCGCGCCAGCTGACAGGTGCGTATCACTTTTTTAAGGACACTTTTGGAGGCCTTCTCGGTGTCCAAATTTGGAAAGGGATAGCTCATTGGAAATATTATTGAGTCTACTTTCCAACACAACTTGCATTTTTCAATTTGGAGTTCACTATCTCTGTCAAAAGTCAAATCTCCCAAGACTGGTCAAAATGTGCAAAATGAGGCTGCCTAAAGGCAAAGTGCTGTTGCAGTCAACTTTGGAGGTCTTCCTCAACTCCAAATTGAGCTCATGATAGCTCACTGGAAAAATATTTGTGTATAGTTATCATTTGACTCATCAAGAAATTCATGTGGCCAACCAAGCTAGGAGAAATCTTGATTTTCCCAAGGTCACTTCAGAGGTGCATCAATTCTCCTGAGGCAACTGTATTTTTGACATTTCCCTAAAACCATGACACCTGTGTAAAAAGTGAAGGAGGTTTTTCTTCCTTGGCCTATTTTGGAAAAAAAACTCTTTCAGGTTTCCCAAATTCATCTTTTTTTGCTCAAAAACATCATAGGAGTAAAACCTATCCCGATGTGTGGAACAAGGGATTTGTTGAAATGAAGTGAAATGAAGGCAATAAGGGGCTTCTAAATTCTTGAGAAAATTTTGGGAAGTAGGTAGGGATATTAGGAAGCAAAAGAAAGTGGAATTTCAAAGATTGAGTGAGGGGAAGGGGTCCAAAAGGACAAAACACAGGCCTAGCCTAGAAATGTCAAATTGTAGCAAGAAACTAGGTTTGTGCGAAAATGAGGAATTTGAGGGATATCAGTGATGGGAAGTGTTTAATAAGGTACATTAAGGATAGCAGAAGGTGTGATACAAGCTTTTCTGATAATTTGACCATCCAAGAGACATTACCTTCAAAACCCTAGGAGAGGGAAATGAACCTTACCTAGGCACAACTTAAGCATCAACAAGGTGTAAAATAACCCATTGGAACCTAAAATGATGATGACAACCCTCTAAATGATGGTACACTCAGCTGAATGGTGACATGGACCGACATTTGGACAACTTTGAAAGGAGTGAAAACAAACACTAGACCTAATATCTAGTGACCAAATTTTGCTTGAAGACTCACTGAAATGACAAAATTTGACCTTGACACCTTAAAATCACTTTGTAAGAGCATGTTTGATCATTGAAGGAAGGTTTCAAAGACTGACACTAACAGATACATGCACCAATGTTAAAGATTGAAGATCCGGAAAAAGAGTTTGTAGTAAGTACAAATGCTTGCAAGAGAAGATTTGGTGGAGTCCTTATGCAATATGGACAGGTGGTATGCTATGAGTCATGAAAACTGAATGAGCTTGAGCATAACTACATGCGTTGGCAGCTATCATACATGCGTTGAAGATGTGGAAACACTATCTTCTTGGCAGGAGGTTTGTATTCATCAGTGATCACATTGGTTTGTGGTATCTATTTTACCAACTGAATATGAATGGAAGACAGGATTGGTGGTTGGCTACGATTAGTGAGTTCGACTTTGAGATTAGGTATATCAAAGGTAAAGAGAATAGGGTGGTAGATGCTCTTAACAGGCGGATATAGGTAAATCACGTAGCAGCTATGAGCTCCTATGGGATAGACTTACATGATACTTGCAAGCAGGTCAACAAGATGTCAGGTATATGGGGATTGTGCACAGGTTGCAGTAGAGTACAGGTACAGGTAGTGGTACAAGTACAGGTGTAGGTTCACAGGATGTGGACTATCATCTCATGGCAGATGGATTGATTATATTTAGGGACATGATATATGTGCCAGATAGCAGTAAGCTCAAGAAGGTGACCTTGAGACTGTTTCATGCAAAACCATATTTAGGTCACCCTAGTTATTGGAAGACACTAACAACAGTGCAAAAATTCTATTATTAGCGGAATTTGAAGAGAGACATAGCACCGTTTGTGGCTAGGTGCTTGGATTGTTAGCAGGTGAAGGTAGAGTGTAAGCATCCAAGTGGAATGCTATAGCCGATTCTAATTCTAGAGTTGAAATGGGAGGTCATTTCCATGGACTTTATCACAGTTTTGCCAAGGAAAATGAGACAGCATGATTCCATAATGGTAGTGGTGGACAAGTTGACAAAGGTGTTTTTCTATACAACTCCCCATTTCATAAAAAATTTACCTTCAACTTTAATATGAAATGGGTCCCTTTTAGATAAAATTGGTATCAACTCATCATTCCTCAAAAGGTCTGAAAAGAAACAATATATTATAAACCTTTTAAATGAACATAAATCGGTCTTATAAAAATAAAGGAATAATTCTTTATTTTTGCGATAAAGTGATCACAAGATCGCATATCACAATAACAAAGGATGCATAACAAAAAGACCCATTGGTTTGCCCCGATCCGATAAGCGAATAACTATCGGATATCGGGAAAGGTAAGCGATTTTAAAAAAAGGCCCCCTCTCTTTGCTCCGATGTGATATCGTTATCGGCGATCGAGGAATATAGCATACATGCAACAAAAGGCACCCTTCTAAAAACTCCCGATGCGAATTGGCTTTATCGCTATCGGCGATCAGGGATTTCGCAATGACACAAATGTAAATACTCGAGCATTCCTCCAGTCTCTGATTGCGATAAAGCTAAGCGCGAATTTCAAAAAGGATTGTAAAGGCTTGAGTATATTATGTTAAATTATTATTAAAAGCCTTTCTATTCCCGATAGCGATTCACTTGTGATTAACTGCCAAAAAGTAAAAGCCACGCTTAAATGAATTATTCGACGAATAAACGACATCATGAGAATTTAAATGATTAACAGGATTAAATGGCCAATTAATGGAGCAATTATGCCAAAATCTCTTCAGAGATTGTATCTGCGGCAGCATTATTTTAATCCTTCATTATTCATTGATTGATATAACTCTTTCATACTTGGTTCGCACCACCTATTCTCTGCATTACATTCATTTTATTTCCTACACAGAGCTCCTCCGAAGCAACAAATTTAGGCCAAATGGGGAAGAAATCTAAAAAATTTGGAACAACTTCAGCTTCCACAGTAACAGGACAATCTACCGCCAATCCGGGACCAAGTAAAAAGGGATTGATCTCAGACACGACCTGTCTTGGCCTCGGGAATACTAGTTGGCAAAGCATCTATAATCTTGTTGAAGCCGAAGAGCTTGAAGCAGTATCAGTACAAGCTACAACAGGTTCGAACCAAAAGCCCAAGGCTACCCTAAAGGATTTAGCCGATTCCTGCGTACACCGAATAGCAGCTCGAGAGAAAATTCTTCCATACACAGATGTAGTAAGGTGGGCAGTTGAAGAAATCTCAGTTACAAACAGAACATTTTGCACAGTCGATGGGAGAGTCATCGGTTCGTTTCAACCCAATGATTTGAGACAAATGTACCATTTGCCTGAACCACAGAAGAAGTATAGCAAAGCATTTCTAGAGAAGTTCAGAGATGAAAATGAAACTGAGTCAGCACCTATATGGGAATGGAGATAGAACCCCGCAAGACACAAGCATGAGTCCTCGGGTAAGTACTCTGTCGATTCATTGTGTTCTCCTTATTGTTACGTTGGGGCTATGATGTGTAGGATTTGGGGGTTGCATGATTCTTCAAAATTCTCAATAGAGATGTTTCCTTTAATGGAAGCAACAGTCAATAGCGAAATAATGGATTGGGGGAATATATTATCTGATAAGTTAGCAACTGCTATTCTTGAGTTCAGAAATAAAACTCACATTACCGATAGGTTTATTCCACCATTTTATTATAGTGCCTACATCTTAGATACTCTTTGTTTTAACTCTGAATTTCTTGTGCTGGGGTGGAGATGGACTCCACAGGAAACCCATGCCGATTCATATCTATCACCAGAAGTTGTGTAAAGCCCATTATAAAGACCACCTATATCAAGTTTGCAATGGATTTATGTTACCCATTTACTATGCAATTTTTGACAAGCCTGCTCCGAAGATTTCCTCGCAAGCAGAGATTGACTTGACCGCCTTAGGAAACTAGTTCGGAGAAGACAAATTTACATATATAAGAGTTTTCGGCAGCCTTTCCAGGCCTCATGTTCTTCCCTTGTACATACCCGACAAACTATTGGCTAGAGAGATAGCATATCAGATTACATCCGCAGGAGCGACCAAGACTCTGAGGAATTCAAAGAAGCAAGTTTGACCTCCTTTTCCTCTAAGGTGTGGTGTTTACACTCTGCATGACTATAAGCATGCAGAGAAAGAAGCAGAAAAGATAAATGTACTGAATCTCGCCACTCTTCCTAATAGACGATTTGATCCAAGGAAAATCGTCTATAATGTACTTGAACAGGCAAAACCCACTAAGTTTGAACATAAAGAAGATGAGTCTGATGACCTATTTTCTTCGGCGGAGTCATTATTTCAGGTTCAAACACTAGCTAAAATGAGATATCATGACGACGGGTTAGTATAATTCAACAAACTCAGAGAACAGAGGTTGCAAACTCTGCCTCTAGATTTACTAGCCACTGCCCCGATGACACAATCAAGCGAGCCTGAACAGAGACTTACCGACGAACCTCTTACTACATCAGAAATTTTTGAAGAAGTCCAGAGAAAAGAGCAGGAGGAAGTCTAGAGGAAAGAGCAGGAGGAAATACAGAGGAAAGAACAAGAAGAAGCGCAAAGGAAAGAGCAAGAGAAAATACATGAGGAGGAACAGAAAAAGGAGCAGGATAAGAGCAGCAAGGATGTAAATGTCGATACCCAGATTGATCCGAAATTGCTCCAAGAATGGCAGCAATTCGACTCAATCATAAGCAATCTGGAAAGCTCAAAAGATACTGATACATCCAAAGTGAAAGATACACAGGATACAACGTCACAAAAGGTTCCAAGTGAAGGAACCAGCGGCCTACCCCCTAGTACAGACTTGGAAATAATTCCGAAAGATCCTTCGGATCAAATCATTTTGCAGGTGGAGGATATACCTCCATTGGATATCTTTTACAACCCAAAACACAGGGCCGTAGTAAAGCGACAGCGGAAAAGGAAAGGATTGATCAACCTTCCCTGTTCCCTGAACAAACAGAGACAGCCAACGTAGTTTGGAAGGAGGAATTCAATCCTTCCGATGACCTACCAAAGTTGTCCCAGTATGCTGGAGCCTATTCGGCGGCCACCATGGACAAGGCATCGGAAGTGAGTAATTTGCTAAAAGAAAAGGACCAGGCAATTATTTTGTTACAAACACAGCTATCAGAAGCACAACAGAAAGATGAACAATTAGAACAACAATTGTCAACTCAGCAGCATTTAAATAATCAACTGAATAAGCAGCTACTTGAAGAGAAATAGAGGGTAGATTCAAGTGTGATTCAAAGGCAGAAAGAATTATCAGAAGCATTGGAAAAATTGAAGACGATGAATGAACTAATGGTAAAGACAAAAGATGAGCAAATTGCTCAATTATCACTTCAAATAGAGAAGTTCAAGAGTCTTCCGCAGCCTGCCGATTTCAGGACAGAAGCACTACAGATTAATAAGGCACTGATAACACAAATAAGACTATTGTGTCATAAAATTGCTCAAGTTGAGACCCTTTGTGACATAACAGCATCAATAATCGATAAATCAGTCAATGCTAGAGAGGACTTAGAGCAGGCCGATGAGACCTTAACAGATTTTCTTACTTGGCAGGACACCAGTGAGGGACAAGCAGCAAATTTGCCTAAAATCCTAGAATCACATAAAGAAATCCTATTCTTGGAATGGCAGTCCAAGTTGATGAAGGTAGAGAGAGAAGTTTCTAGATGCAAATTGTCCACAAGTAATTTGATTGAATTAATTAACAATACTCTCTATTTATCTAATATGATCTCGCAATGTACACAAGGTAAATTGCTATCAGCTAAAACATTGGAGCAGTCATGTTATCAGGAGCTGGAAAAGAATGGAAGGTTGATTACAGGTATTCAAAGTTTAACTTGGGACACCTATTGGTTGTTCCTAGTAAAACCATACAGCCAGAGAGCCGCCCTCAAGTGTCTAATAGATGCAATTGGGTGTATCATTCCTGATATACACGATGCCACATACTCGTCTCAACTCCATTCTCGTCTCAGCCACCCTCAAGAAGTGGAACCGATGCTAGCGATATGCCAACTCAGATCAAAGGGAAAATAGCCAGAGTGATGATTCATGCTGCTGACTACCAAATTGCGGTGGAGGAGATATTCAAGATCAAGTTGTACCAATTAAATAGCATTTTATTTTTGTAGTTAGTTATTTTTATTAAGTATTTATAGACCCTTTCATGCATTTAGAAGGGGTCCTCAATTTTTGTATAAGACTCAAACCTAAAGTTGCACTACTGTACTTCAGGTATATTTTTTTATAAAGACTGGGCCAAATTATTCCAATTTTTGACGACGAAGCTTTTATGTGGATGTGCGCTACTGCCTTTATTTAAAAGTATCTCTGAGTTGAAAGAAGGAATTCGAATTGCGATTGATGTTGGGAATGATTTGCAACACATATGGTACTACTATCTATGTTCTAAATTCATTCTTTTTATGTGAATTGTTATTTGATCACTCTTGCTATTATTGAATATATGCATGTGTTTCAACAGCATTCTTTATATTTTCCACTATTGGATGTTTACAGGATGCTTTTCTTTTAGTCATACATGTATCAGTAATATATACAAGACAAGTGTAACAATGTTTTATTAATTACTTTGTTCAACTATTTGAACAAAGCAATTATT
>APFE030038090.1:0-11763 GCA_000404065.3 Pinus taeda
AACGAGTCGGCCGAGTCATTACCGAGTCGGAGTCGGAGTCGGAGTCATTGCTCGGCCGAGTCGGAGTCGAAGTCGGAGTCTTAAAACATTGGTTGAAATGCTTAAAGTGCTATTGTTCTTTCTTCTATGGTTATTCACTCCCAAATGAACCAACATCTTTACGGTGGCAGGTGGCTAGAGTTGCTAGCTTTGCGGTGGCAACTAGAGGTGGCAGGTGGCTAGCTTTGCGGTGATAACCAAAGCTTGCACGTGGCTAGCTCGCAAGTTCCAGCCCCTGAGCTCTAGAAATTTTGGATAAAATTTACCCATATAAATCCATACTTTATTCCCATGTGCTCTACCACGAGCCATCCAAACTTTGCCTAAAATTCACAAAAGCTAAATATCAAGTAAATCCAAAGCTAAATAGCAAGTAAATCCAGACTTTAGTTAAAACTTTATTTTTGATCTGGATACTCAACAACCGGACAATAAAAACCCGAAAATAAGATCTCCAATTTAAAATTTTTGATAAAAACAAAAATTTTGGATAAAAACAAAAAAACATCAAAGCTCTAAAAGAAAACTTTGGATAAAAACTAAAAACATCAATTAAATGCTCTGGTCAACTCAAATTAATAGGGACTATAGCGTTCAATCAACTCAAATTAATAAAGATTCAACGCCAATACAAACACTATAAAACTTTGGATAAAAACTAAAAACATTAATTAAATGCTCTGGTCAACTCAAATTAATAGGGACTATAGCGTTAAGTCAACTCAAATTAATAAAGATTCAACGCCAATACAAACACTATAGTCCCTCTATGCCAAAAGCACGTTCGGTCAACTCAAATTAATAGGAATTCAACGCCAATGCAAACGCTATAGTCCCTCTATGCCAAAAGCAAGGAATAATAAAGAAAAAATAACATCAATACATATTACTATATTTTTTTGTATAGTGTGATTTATTATCAAAGTGATGTAAAAGATTATTTTAGATTTTATTATAGTTTTAGTTTTATAAATTTTATTATATAAACTAATGGAAGAAAATTATTATTTTGAGATAAATATTAAGATATATATTATTATTAATATTTGAAAATTAAACTAAGAATTAAAAAAATTGAGTAAGGAAAGTAATTAGGGATTGTAGTTTAGCACCGAATTGATGCGACCATATATTTTGAAGAAAATATAAAATTATATTTTATTAATATTGTAAAATTAAATTATAATTAAAAAATTAGTAAAAGAAATGTTGTTTAGAATAGGGTTGATGGGTCAGAGTTTTCAAGTTTATATTCGCGTAGTATATGGTGGAAGAGTCAATGTTGCTAGGCTTGTACTTCCATGACATGGGATAATGGGTGAAATTTGTCATACTGAGTTGACACCGAGGTCAATGTTGCTAGGCTTGTACTTCCATGACATGGGGTTGATGAGTTGATGGACTAGAGTTGTCAAACTCACACTCACATGACATAGGGTTGATGGGTTAAAGTTGTTTGGACTAGAGTTGTCAAACTCACACTCACATGACATAGGGTTGATGGGTTAAAGTTGTTTGGCCTGTACTTGTGTGACACAGGGTTGATTGATAATCGAAGTTGTCAAACTCGTTCTTGCTTAACACATGGTCCATGGGTTAGAGTTATCAAACTTATACTCATCTTGCATAGGGTTGATTTCAACCACTACTATTATAACCCCTAAATGTAATCAACTTGTTATAAAAAAAATACTAAAATTTTGAAAAAAAAAAACCTCTTTACTAAAATTTTAACTTGAGATAAAACAATTTTGCGAAGTTCACCCACCCAAAAGAAAAATTATAATGAGACAATTAAATAAAAAATTATAAATACTTTTGTTATAGAAAAATAATCATTTAAATAATTCAAAATTATAATCTAAACAAAAATTTAAATAGTTTTTAATAAACTTTTTAGTTTATGGGCAAAAAAAAATATTTTGACTTCCTATAATGTAACTCTTCCTTGGAAAATGAAAATCCCGATTTTATTGATTCAGTGAAGGGTAAGAACAAACAAATAAGCCTTAACTACAACGGTACGGAAGTATTCATTACTCATTGAAATTAGAAACCTGCACAGACAAAAATAAAGGGTAGGAACTGGCCGGTAAGCATTCATCACTCTTTGAAACTAGACAATTAGAAACCAAACAAGCAGAACGGTTTGAACGTTGTTCATACCGTGTTGACTTATCACTGCCTTTTTATTTCTCCACTTATTTCCGGATGCTTCTTACTCTTTGCGCAGTAGCTTTCATATAAATACAGGTGGAAGGGAGTGATGAATAACGTTGATAGAGGGCGTCTCTATCATTCCATACTATATCTCAACTACCGACATTTGAATCAACTTGGAGATTTTGAGACTTCACGGATCCGTGCAAGAAGAGGAGGAGGAAGTTTCATGGAAAGAGCTTGAGATGGAGATGGAAATACAGACACGGAATGCATGTGAAGGGACTGGAAGTGGAGAGTGGTGTGCACTGCCATGCTACTCTTTAATGGCCTACACCTGATCCATGACATCATTTTCATAATTGCAAGAACGAAACCACAACTGACTGTATTTTAAACGAATAATAATATTTTTTAATTTCCAAAACCACGTACCAGTGTTACAAGTCTCCTCTTAAATTCAATATATGTCAAGCTACATTTGAACATCAATACGAACCTACGCTTTCGTAAAACTTGTCAGCACCAAACGCAGTACTCAAGGTAGTTCACTAATTCTTATCGGTAATTGTAATGAAATTGTAGTTCATATTTGCTTCATATTTTACTAGTGTGTAACAAATTTGTGCTCCATGGTTATCAAAGCACTGATGCATGTGTTGTATAAGTTGACACTGCGTAATCCATAAATGTGTTGTCTAGCACTAGAGGGTAAAACATCACCAATTTTATGTTGCAGACTGCGTATCATGTATAATGCATGCAATTACGTTTAATTTAACCCTAATATAATCCTTAAAATATTCAAATCTTGTTAAAATATTCAAATCTTGAGTTGGAGTGTGGTAAATTTTTGGTGTAATTCGCCTGACTTTGTTGTAGTGGATTAATTTATCATCTTTACTTGAACCAACCAAGATGGCAATATTTTACTCCCCTTTCCAAACGAACTCTACACGCCTTCTCACATCACTGTTTAATGTTGCACATGCCCATGTGCTGATGATAATAGTGATGTGTTTAATGTTGCACATGCCCATGTGCTGATGATAATAGTGATGTGATGATGATAGTGATAGTGATGTGATCTAAGAATATGGTGAATACTTTCAAGTTGGATCCTATTTCCATTTGGATATTGGAAGGACTATCACGCTAGTTGATTGGAAAGACTATCGCACTAGTTGCTTTAGATAACATCTTCTTCATCTGCTATTTTGATGGGGCCGTCTGGCGGGCTGTGGGGTTTATTTTTCTCTTAATCCCACAACTCAATACCATTTTCATTGGCATGGTGGTGATGGCAACGACTGCAGAGTGGAACTAATTGCACTATGGGGTGCATTGCAAGTTTCCTCATCACTAGAAATGGACAACCTTCTGATCATGGGTGACTTATTGACAGTGATCAATTGGATTAAGGGGAAACACTCGTTTTGGGTTCCCTTGCAACTGGATGCAGCAAACCTGTGATCTCCAAGCAACCTTCGTTATTCTCTCCTTTAAGCATGTATATCGGGAACAAAACACTTTGCCCCATGCACTTTCCAAATGAGGTCTTCCCATTCCCTCGGCTTCATGGTCTATGAGCTCGAGGTTAATGGCTCGGAGTGGTCATTGGACTACTTTGTGATCTAATTTTGGGGTATTTTCCTGAATGTTTTCTGTTTTATTTCTTGTCCCTTGATGGGACCAACTTTTAACACTGTCTAATTTATAGACCATATTTCATTTACTCTTGCAGTGGATCATGCATTGGCCTTGTTTTGAATTTTTCTGGTGTGAGTAGAATTTGTACTCTACACCTCACTGACCACACCCAGATTTGAGTATTGCCATTTTAAAACTTCCACAATGAATGAAAGTTTCGTTTTCTTCTTCTCCAAAAAAGTGTGTGGACCTCTACAAAATTTCGAAACTGCAAAAATAAAGCGATTTAGCGCTTCCATTTAGGATCGAGGAATGTGTTGACCAATTAACGTTACAGTACATCACATAAAAGTAACACAAAAATATTCAGAGTCAAAGTTCAATTTTTTTTTCTAAAGTGTTTGTCTTCCAAATCTGAAGTGGCAGTAAAGCTTTCCTGCCAGTGTGTGTCTTCCAAATCATATGAAAGGTTCATTCCAATTAAGAAAATGGAGAGCACATAAAGTCAAAAGAAGCACAAAAACTAGGTATAAGGTATCTACGCAAGTGTTCAAGAAATTGGTTACGAAGCATTACACATATGCTTATAAATCTTTATGTTGAAAAGTTATTAAATGTTTTCATGGAGATTATGTTGAAAATGTGTTTAGGATCGTCTCATATTAACCAAAATGTGAGGAATTATGTGTCAAGTGTTGAGTGTCTTTTATGAGTAATTTATGAGGTTAATTAGTTGTTTAAAATATATATATAGTAGGTAAATTGTAGAGAAGTAAAACATAGAAACTCATAACACAAAGAAGATAAATGAGTTCACCCCTCCTGGGCTACATCTCATTAGGGGATTTTTTAGTCTAAAATGAGCCTCCTAAGGAAAATAAAAAATAATAGTGGAAATAATAAAATAAGATTAGATTACATCATCAAATTTTAGATGGAAAAAAGACAAAACTATTTTTTCAACTCGTATTTTCAACTTATCTTCGTATGGGTTTACTCAAATTTTGATCAGAAACACTCGTTGGATGCAAAATTTGATTCCTCATCCAAGAAGCACCCATGTTGCATACTTTAAATGCACCCTGCTACACGAAAAATGAGAAATACATGAAAAAGTGTGATTGCAATTACGTTTTTTCATGTATTTCTCATTTCTCGTGTAGGAGGTTCCATCAAAAATATGCAACATGGGTACTCCTTGGATAAGGAATTAAAATTTTCATCCAACGAGTACTCCTACTCAAAATTTGAGTAAAAACTTAGGTAGATAAGTTGAAAATACGAGTTGAAAAAAGTAATTTTATCATTTTATTATTTTTTAATCTATGTACTTTTTTACTCCAAAAATGGTGAATCATCCCCCATGGTTGATATCATAATCTTGAATCCTATTGGTTATTATAAATTTTAATTTGGTTGTACATTTTTCTTAGCAGGCCCATTTTAGACCTCAAAAATCCCCTAACGCCTTGGGCCTACTTCAATGGCTAGGCCCTCTTTGGATAAATGGTCTATTATATGATTACATGCACCTACAATGCTCCAATGGATTTTCAACTTGCTCCATTGGATTCATAAGACCCAAAAACCCAAAATATGACTATTTGGTGGCCCTAGACTTCCTTAAACTTCAACGTAGAAAAATCACATACAAAAGTGTCTTTTTTCCTTTTCAACTTGCTCCATTGTTTTCAGAGCATCCAATTCATCTAGAAATGACTCTTTCTGAGCCAAAATTGGTCAAATTTTGCAAAATTTATGGTCTCTTTAGTTTTCCCTAGGAAAACTCCACCAAATATGGAAAAATCCAGTTAGCCTCGCCAAAATTGGAGCAACGCCGGATTTATCAGGCCTGTTAAAAATTCTGCCAACTGCTGACTAACACCCTTCGTGTTCAGCATTGGGTTGTATGGAACCCATGGAATCAGGGATGGTCCCCTTGGGCTGGCCCCTTACCTCCAAACTCGTCGGCGCTTAACATTTAAATCAAATCGCACCCATGTTTGTTAAGTGATATGGTTGTGGCATAGCAGTAAAGAGTGGGGCTTGTTTGGGTGAGGTTGCAGGTTCAAATCTGTCATCCTACCAAATAACATTTTAAACGACCTTTGAGAGGGCACATGATGGCCTCCGAGCTTTCTACATGTCAGCCTCTCATTGGTCCACCTCAAATGCCTTCGACCAATCACATGCCAACACTTGTCATAATTCAATTAAGCCACCTATTAGAATATTAAGGGAATTTTCCAAGGAATATTCTTTGGAATATTCTTTTTGCTTATTGGGTTGTATGGATGCCTAGTCAGCATCCCAGTCAGCCCTGTACCCAAAATTTTTCTTGTTTGACAAAGCGGACATAAGTATCTATCTTTCTCATACGAGATTTGTTTTAAGTGAAACAAGTTGTGTTGGGATCGTATCGTTGAGACAGACACGATCGTTCATTTTTTTTTATCGATTTTGAGCACTTTGATTTTTGAGCAAATTTTTGCCCCTAATCCAGATTCTGATCACTCCTTCCCACTGATAGGCTTTTTGACCCACAAAATATGGTTATCTGATGAGAGCTGAATACTCTTTTACTTCCCAAGTTTGTCACTTGATTCTACTTGGAAAATCTCCATGACAACCACTTGGGTTTATTGACATGTCTTGCCTTGCAAATGGATTGGTACCTCAACCAATGTTCTCCTTTTGCTGCTGACCTAATCCAACACTTGCTTGCTGCTTGTTGATTAAACACCTTGTTGTACCAAATAGATCCCTCCGTGCTTGGAAAGATGACTGATGGCCTTCCCACTGAGAATCATGTTCCTCCTTTGCAACACATGCATTCTATGCAATCTTTTCCAAGTTAAACCCATATGAGTGAACCACAGCAATGAGTTCCAATATCAGTAATAACAAGAAAAGAAATGACCATTATTTTATCTCCATGGTTCCAAATTCCACATCTGAAAGAATGCGTTCGCCATCTTTTTCGCTTCTTGGCATCAACACATCAAATGGTCTACAATGGCTGCAATTTTTTTTGGCATTTTTGTCCACTTTTGCTTCTTGATTCCATCATCCTCTAGTATTAACATGCTGGTCATGTCATGATTTGAGAAAGAAGGCTAATCATGAGCCTCTTGTTCAAGCGTGGACCTTCCAAAATCCTGCGACATCTTGTCACAAGAAACACCATTAACCTTGAAAAATACTCATGCAAGAATATAACTTGACGACCTCTTCCTTTTGCTTATTCAAAGCAATAAATGTCACATCATGTGAACATTACCATGTACTCTTACATCTTGGTGTATAGACCATCAACTAAACACAAGTTGACAAAACATGCTTCGTCAAACAACTAACTTTCAAAATCTTCAATGTGATTTCTTCTGAAAAATTCTTTATACAACTGACTTTCAAGTCAAGCAAAAGCATGCACAACAACCTGATGATTTACAACAAGAATTCCACATTTTCATGAAACAATCCATCACATTTCCCTTTCATATTTGGAGACAAAATCAACTCTTCCAAGTCGATATAACATACATGTAACAATCAGTCGACCATACAAGCCGACACTCATGCATGTGCAAATGATCAACATTCTTATGTTGACAACATACATGTTAACAAAGCAATCAAACAACACAAGTCAATCACTCATGCATGTTCAAGCACAGTGAAACTATTAAAAATTCCACTGTTCACACACACAAACTCTCATACATGTATAACAATTGTCAACTCTCTCACAGGTACAATCACAAGTAAAAGAATCCCATTGGTATGTACAAGTACTTAAAGAGCTGAAATGACCAAATTTGCTGCAATAAAGTGAGTCAACGTACTCCACTTTCAAACACCTTCCTTGCATAAACATGCAAGTTCAAGAATGCAACATGCATGCAAATTTGTAGTTGAAAATTTCCATATTTGTTGCATCTAAGTGAGTCAACATAACTCTACTTTTCCAACATCTTGCTTCATGAAATATGCAACATACTTTCAGGAGAAAAGAAATTTATCCAAATAAAAAGGAAATGCATCAATAAGGCAAGATTTGCATCAATTATCAAAATAAATGAAAGGCCTTAATTGGTTAATAAATCTAACCATCTCTTTCCAAACCATTTCAATGTTGCTTCCTTCAACTGCACTTCATCATGTATATCATCCTAACCCACATCAATTATGGAATCCTCTTTTCCATTCTTGCCAAAATCTCTCTCCACCTTATTCAAATGTCGTGGATGGCTTGTTGGATGCAAAGTCCAACACTTGTCTACAATATGACTCTACTTATGGCAATGAGTGCAAAATAATTGCATCTTCTTATCAACATGGTTTCCATTATCCACTGGACCTTTGGCTTTATGTCTATTTTATTTTGAAAGTTTCTTGTGTATGGCTATCCTCTTCCAACACCTTGAAACAATATGGTTATTCAAACCACAAAAGGAACATGTAAATTTTCTCCAAATCTTATGGGAAGATTTGCCATGTTTATCAGAATAAAAAGAAACTTGATTAAAGGAAGATTTATACCTTGCATGTTCACCTTTGTCGCCTTCTTGAAGAGGTGAAATTGATGAGGTAGTGGCTCTCTTCAGAATACCAACAATAGCTTCAATGACCTTGAGCTTTCAACATCCTCTTGTTTGCCATTTCCACTAGTTGCATGTTTATGAGCATCTTCTTGCAAAGTGGGTATAAAAATTTTGCATTCCTCATGAACACAAACTTCACAAGCTTGAGGTAATTAACATGTAATGAAAGTCCTTCTTGGAACACCTTCATGTGCCTCCTTGGATTAGGAGCATTCTCCATCATGTTGTCCATAACCAAGACCCAAATACCTAAGCCTTTCCTCAACAAAAATTGGCTCAGCTATGCCTTGTGCATGTTTTCCTAACTCTTTACCTTCATAACCCATCTTCATCAATAATTTGGACCCTATTCCTCTTGTGCGTCTTTCAAAAGCACCAAAACATTCATTTTGAGAGGAAATTGAAGATAAACTTGAATTGCATACTTCATTTTCATTTAGATACTTGGCTAGGGTTTACTTGGCATCATGGAGTTGAATCTCCATCTCATGCATTTTTTCAAGAATCTCTTGTTTCTCCTCCTTCATGGCCATCAACTCCTCTTGAATTATAGTGTTCTTCTTCCTATCTTCATTCATCTCTTGCACCATATCTCTCACGATGATAAGTTCTTGCAACATTTCTTTATCAAAGAGTCTTGCTAAGGAAGATGGATTAAAAACATCACTTGTTGAAGTTTCCATCACACTTGTAATGCATCAAAAAGCTTCACAAAGCTTCAAAAAGTTTCTTAGCAAAGAAACATCTCAGATCATCTCCCTTCTTCGACTTACACACATAAAATTGCACACATTTAAATTCTCCTTGCACAAATACAAAACCAATAGCTAATTTTCTAGCTAACCTTGGAAAACCATTTCAGGGTTAAAATGAACTAACAATGCTCTAATACCAACTTGATCTGAATGTTGGGAAAACTTGTTAATGCTATGGAAGCTCCCGCATCAGTATTAAAAAAAATGTGTTTAGGATCGTCTCAAATTAATCAAAATGTGAGGAATTATGTGTCAAGTGTTGAGTTTCTTTTATGAGAAATTTATAAGGTTAATTAGTTGTTTAAAACACATATACAGTAACTAAATTGTAGAGAAGTAAAACATGGCAACTCCTAACACAAAGCTAATAAAGGAGTTCACCCCTCTTGGGCTACATCTCTTTGGACCTGCTTCAATGGCTAGGCCCTCTTTGGATTAATGGTAAATTCTCTAATTGCATGCATATGCAGTGCTCCAATGGCTTTGTAACCTGCTCCATTGGATTTAGAAGACTGAGAAACCCCAAAAATGACTATCCAAGCTCTGCCATTGGATTTTGGCTGATCTAAGCTTGACCTCCTCTCCTGGTGGCCCTAGGCTTCCTTAAACTTCAATGTAGAAAAATCACGTACATTAGTGTCTTTTTTCCTCTGGAAACTATTCCATTGTGTTCAGAGCACCCAAATCATCTAAGAATGACTCTTTCTGAGCCAAAATTGGCCAAATTTTTCAAAAGTTATGTTCTCTTCAGTTTTTGTTAAGGAAACTCCACCAAATTTGGAGAAACTCCAGTTAGCCATGCCAAAATTGGGGCAACATTGGATTTATCGGGCTTGCTAAAACCATTTCCAACTTTCAACTAGCACCCTCCTCATTCAGGACTGGGTCGTATGGCTCCCATGGAACTGGGGTTGGTCCCCTTGGGCTGGCCCCTTACCTCCAAACTCATCGGCACTTAACATTTAAATCAAATTGCACCCATTGTTTGTTAAGTGATACGGTTGTGGCATAGCAGTAAAGCATGGGGCTTGTGTGGGAGAGATTGTGGGTTCAACTCTGCCAGCCTTCCAAATAACATTTTAAATGACCTTTGAGAGGGCACGTGGCGGGCTACGGGCTTGCCATGTGCTAGCCTCTCATTGGTCCACCTCAAATGCCTTTGACCAATAACATGCCGACACTTATCATAATCCAATTGAGCCATATGTCGGAATATTATAAGAATATTCCAAGGAATATTCCAAAGAATATTTCTTGGAATACTATTTTTGCTGACTCAGATGTACAGGTTCCTAGTCGACATCCCAGTCAGCACTATACCCAAAATTTTCCTTATTTGACAAAGTGGACAAAAGTCTCTGTCTTTCTTATATGAGCTCTGTTTTGAGTGAAACGAGTTGCGTTGGGATCATATCGCCGAGATGCATGTATTCGTTCAGTTTTTGAGCAATTCTGAACACTTTTATTTTTTAGCAAATTTTTGCCCCTAATCCAGATTTTGATCACTTTACGAAGTTTATCTATTGCTTTCTTCTCACGAAGCTCCTGCAATCTTTTACCTGTATTGAAAATACCAAGTTGGAAAATTTATGTCCACTAGCCACATAAGTAAAAACTACTACAAAACAGGATTGATGATGACAAAAATAATAGTTTTATTCTTCTAATCATGCTCCAAGTGAGAGGAATCCAACGATATTTACATGGCTAGCCAATCAAGGAAGCATTTCATAACCCTAGGTTTACTACAAGAGAATGTCCAAATCTCGTTATACCCAAAAAAAAAATTCCCAAGAATTTCTGTAAAAATATGCCAATTTACCATATTTTTTCTTTTTACTCGAGTCAATAATTTTTTCCCGGTCAAAAAAATCCAATCCAAACAACGTTTCGTTTCTTCCCGTTTAAAATAATTTTAACAAGGGATAAAAAAAAAGGGCAAAGTAGAATAGGGGCAATTAAAAAAAACGTAAAACATCAATTGACCGTGCTGGCTCAATATCACTTTTGTTCTCAGCTCTGCATAAGTACAATGCCTTTTACTAACACTTGTATAGTGATAGATTATCATGTAGTCTCTTAAATGAAGCCTTGAAATTCTTCATGCTCTTCTCCAACTGCTTCAAATTTGTTCACTAAATCCACATACGTTGAGATAACAAGGCACTCCTCGAATGTTACACTCCTCGAATAACAGAGTATTCAAAAAATATCTGCCACTAACGTCAAAAAACAAGAGATTGTCTTTTGTATTTGATGGTTTTGAACCCATCATGCATCAAATTTCAAGAAGAAGTGTAAGAATAAATACATAAAAGCAACTAAGTTAAGCTTAGTTGTACATGCAATAACTAAAGCTAACTAAAGCTAAGTGTGCTTTATCTTATGTTAATGTGTACATGTGCCACATGCAAGCAATAAGTTAACTGGAGCTAATCTAGGTGCATGTACACCAACACAGCTAGTCTAAGTGCATGTACACCAACACCCCCCTTAAGCATAACTTAGGTGAGTGTGATGCAAAATGAATGAGTCCCGGCAACACGACCATTTTA
>APFE030038098.1:0-20664 GCA_000404065.3 Pinus taeda
ATATCACCACCCACATCACCCAATTAGACAACAACCTACAAGATGGCAACAAATCAACAACAAGGACAACAACCCTTGCATGACAGATAGAAAGGGGCAACGATCCACCCACAACACACCAACATAGAAGAGCTGCCAAAGTCAACTTCCATCTGAAGTGAGCGAGGCACCAACTAGATCAAGGGTTCATCTTTCTCTTGGATGGCTAGATGCACGTGCATGGTACCGGTGGACTACTCTTTTGACTAGATCCCATTATTTGTGTTCTTCTTATGTTTCGGGGACGAAACATGTTTAGGGGGGGTGGAACGTAGTATATCTAGGGGGGATAGTATGAGGTACAGAGGGAGGTACCCAAGGGAATAATGTAATAATGGGATGGGCCATAGTTAATAAATAAAATGGTTAACCCACATCATGTAAGGGACCACAAGTAGTTAGCAATAATGTGATAAGCCCATGGTATTAGATAGATGGTATTGAGGGAACCATGGTAATGACCCATAGTATTGTATGTATGAGGCCTATATAGAGGCTAGAGACTCCCCATTGAGGGATGTCAAGGATTATTGTATGAACAAGCATATGGCTTGTGGAGTGTTCTCTTTCCTTAAGGAGTGATTATATGGTGTTGCCCTACCTTAAGGGTTTTGATCAATAAAGAAGCATTTCTATCTTGTTATTTCTTGGTATATTTGTATTCTCATATATTTCTGGGTCAGATCTATTACAAAACATGTCCAATCCAACGTCTCTTCCTAAATCAATGTGACAAACAAGATTCTAAACTCCTTTATTTCCTCCTCGACAACAATGCCTATTTTTAACTACCTTTGTATAGTTTCGGGTAAGTTCTTTCACTATATCATTAAATCGTCAACCCAATGCTCCATTATGCTTGCAAGGCACTGTGTGCAATATATACAAAGGGAAAAATTCTTGAATTGAATGCATATGCCTATTTATTCTAAAGCTTTATGAAAATGAAAACTCATTTGCTTTCAAAATGAGACACCTATCTTAATACAAAACAAAATTAATCAATGAAAGCTTATAAATACTAAAAGCATAAATCCATCCATTCGTAAATAAACACATATCCCCCATGGTTTTGCACTCGGTTAATGGCTCTTCTTAGGCTAGAGTTATTATGGATTTATTCCTGTGATACCAATTCCTTTGCTTTTTTTACTAAGCTCGTAACCACAAGTGGACCTAAATTTGTAGCTAAGCAATTCTAATCATGCACCAATAAAGATTCTATCGAAATACAATAAATAATGACTAATATAAATGAACATCATAAACTAGAAACATTGCAAACTAAATTACAATACAGATATATAAAACATGCGCAACACCTTACCTCAAGTGCCCCCCTTCAAAGGCGTACTTGTGCATTAGTTATCGAATCACCATAAACATTAAAATGTGTCCATGCATAATTGATAAGCTCAAACATAGTTTTATAATAAATAGAGTAGGAGTACTTCAAAATGATCGCTAAAGATTGTACTCCCCCAAGGATGAGGATGCTTCCCATTTATATATATAAACAAAGCATATGTGCATTCTAAGAGATGATAGGTTCCTTGATTTTTTTTTTTTTGTTGTTATAGTTACAATAATAATTGGAGCGCTGCAATCCATATGATCACAACCTCCTTAAACAAAATCCATACACAAAAATACCAAATTAAATCACAATGTTGATTTGGGCATGCGTACCACATTTAGTCTGCATATGGAAGGATCCATTTGATGAATTGGTTACAAAATATAAGTTGCTCGTTGAGCACTCCAAACAAGAATAGGCATGAATGGAAATGCCTCAATTGAATGCACATATGCCTGTTATGGGCCATTCTTTGTCTCTCCAAAATGTTGATCAATTCTTTGTTGTCATGAATATTGATACCTTTATTAACCTATCTCAACCATGCCAAAACTTCATAATGCTCCATAAACTATGTTGTGAAAGATATACTACAAGTTATGTCAACAATTTATTTTAAATCCTCCCTACCCCACACACACTCTGACATATACTTTACTATTCATTAAAACTCACAAAATTTCATAACCCTCTCCAATTTAATCATTCGTGAAGACAAAATGAAATATAAATTACAATCCGTTTACCTTTTCAGTACATGCAAAATATAAATATGATAATGGTAAGTTTATAATTGACAAACCTTCATGTTTAATTATGGATCAAAGGAAGTAAATATAAGTAACAAAATAGTGATAAAAGAATGGTAAAAAAAGTCATTTCTCACACTCTTCACATAGATTGGAAACAAAAAATTTGGAATTGATATATTTCATAGTTTTCATTTTCCTTACTTGTTTTATAATATATTATAAACCATTTTACTAGATCCATTTTTTTAAGGAGTTGTCTTTAGTGCGACTTTTTGGAGATTCCGGTGACGGAATTCGACACAAAAAATTGAGGTTCAATCTTGATTTGTATTATTTAAAATGGTTTTTTAACTGCATATTTGGATTTAGTGCCCTAAAAAACTCCTGGGATGCTTTGATTGTGCAGAAATTAGCTATCAAACTTGTGATTTCAATAAATTGCTGCCAGATTTTGACCAGAAAAACCCACCGGAAAAGCTTCCAAAAAATCTCTTTAAAAACAACTGCTTTTTTTAAAGACTTTAATCAATTTTTCTAAACAAATAATTTTTTACTAAATAAATAAGTTCCAACATTCTCATCCAAATTCAATTTTCTAATCTCATGAATACTTCAAAGTTTATTTACCCATCTCAAAGTTTATTTACCTATCTCAAGACTAGAAACTTCTTAATATTCTCTTTCAGTGTCATCTCTTTTTGAACATTGTACAATGTATTGATAACATACCAGTGAAAATCTACTTTTTAAAGTTAATGTTATCTATTAATTCACCAAAATCCCCTTAAGAAAACATCCATTTCTAGCTCCTAAGTACGTGATGGCTCATCCAAATACTCCAAGGCCCCATTTAACTTAAGTAAAGGGTCACGGTGCAAAACATGGATGACAACGAGAATAAGTATGTTCGTAACTTGAATAATCTACACAATAATTGCAAGGATTATGAGAGTTCGTTCCAAATTAACTATACTTGAAAACTTGGACGGTTCGGGGTTTAAGAAGAATGGGCTCTCGAAGGGCTAGGTTAATGCAGCTTTATATATGAGAGGGCTCGAGCTTAATAATCATATTGAAGATCATTCATGTATTAGTGTTGGTTCTAGGTTTGTAGCGGCCGTGGTTGTTTTATGTTATGTTTCGTTTTGTGAAGTCACTGTGATGAATCTTCTGTTCCAAAGCAGCGTCGGCTCCTGTGATGGAAAAACATCCCTCTAAGAAGTTCTGAGTGATTTTTTGTTTATTCATGTCATGGTGCTGTTTTACATATTTCTTTATTCATTAATTATTTTATGGCAGATGTTATGTTTACTTTACTGTGGCGCGCTTATTTCAATGGAGCTCGCATACCATTAAGGGTTGTCTTATGGTTCGTCTTTTATACTAGTTTTTTTTTTGTAAAGTCACTGCGATGAATCTTCTGTTCCAAAGCAGCCTCGGCTCCTGTGATGGAAAAACATCCCTCTAAGAAGTTCTGAGTGCGCTGTTTTACATGTTTTCTTGATCTAATAGTATTTAATTGCAGCGGCTATATTTGTTTCCTGTGGTACGCTTGTTTTAGTGAAAGTTGCAGGCTATGAAGTTTTGAGTAAATCATGTGTATTGGTTTTCGCTCTTGATCAAAATGATGACTTATTGAAATCTGTCAATCCACTGAAATTCCCATGTTGCTTTAAAATCCAAAAGGCTCTGATTGACCAATGCACGGAAATCTTAACTATTAGATTTTGATTTGTCACTTATTTGATGTCGGTCATTGTTTTCGCGTTGGATGCTGCGTTACTGATCTGATTGGGCGAGGTCTTTTTTACTGTTTCTTTTTTTTTATTGCTTGGAACGAGGAAATGATGAAATGGTCCTTCATCACATCTGACCGTCGGTGACTATTAAATAAGCTAAAAAATTGTCATTCGAATTTTCTTAGGCTTAATAGCAGTATAGCTGCCGTTACAGTTCGAAGACCCTACTTGTGATGACATCATTGTGTGCAGACACGATCTCATTACCTGATCTGATTACTTGCACGAGCTGGCCAACTGAAATAACTTGTTGGTGTTCCATAAAGCTCCACAAAGGGTATAATTTCTCTCCCATCTTCACGATGTTGGGTTCTGGGCTATGCTAGATAGAATCTACCAACGGGTATCCCAACGGGTATCTCTTACTATTGATGTTGAGGTTGCAGCAATGGGCTCACGGGCTACATCTCTTTCGGGTTGTAATAACAACCTCTAACCTCTATGCTATGGGAATGTTTCTTTCATTGGTAAGTTAAGATAATTATATTTGTTTAACTAATGATCACAAAGTAGGTCAACAGTAGGTCAAAGGGACTGTTGAGTATACAACTGTATATACAAAGCTGGAGAACCAAACATGCATGAAGTAAATCAACATTTGGCCTTAGCAGAGAAGATCCAAGAGCTAATAGGTTGGATCAGACCCATTTCTCCTAACATCCGAGGGGTCTCTCCTAACATTTGAGCCCGAATGAATAACATTGAAGAAACTCAACAAAGTTTGCTGGCCCGATGAAGAGCTGATGATAAGTGTAGACTGTCCACTAAATCATATCCTGGGGGGTTCACACTCTCTTGAATGCTAAAGGACTTAGTCTGGAATGGATCTGAGATGAAATTGATGCTGAGATCTTGTGTGGCAGGGTGAAATTGATGCTGAGATCTCATGTGGCAGGGTGAGGTCCCACATTGATTTGGAGTCTGGATACGTATTGGTATCAATTGATCTCTTGGTGCCCATGTTTGAAGGTAGTACCTTGAAAAATGTTGTGATACTCTGTGTGGGGTCTGGTTTGATGGGATGGGTCGCTGAAGAATATGCGTTCAGAACCTAAGAGTCTCTTGGATATATAGGGCCAAACATCTCTGATCGGGGTACCTTAAAAAGTTGGTGAGGGTCTGAGAAAACCTTCCTCTGATCTCGTAGTAGACAGGGCATCCAAGGATGAAGTGCATCTCAGTCTCCACTTCTTGTAAATGACATACTTTACCTAAAGTCTATGAGAACCTTACATACTCTACCTGAAGTCTATGAGAACCTACTCTAAACTGGCCTAGAGGAATGCGAAGAGCATGTATCAAGTGGTGAAATGTATAATGGGGTCGAACAATGAGCTCGTCTCTCAACTCCAAGGAGTGCAGCGTAGAAGGCCATCTTTGGGTGCAACCCTCCTAGAGGATTGACCCAGGTGACTTGGACGGACGAACTGCCTGTAGATGTCCTCCTTGATTATTTTGTTTAGCTCTTGTCTAGTAGGTAAAAGGTGACTAGGAACATCTAAGGATTATCGGCAAAGAGGGAGACGATCCAACTAAATTCCCACTCACTCTAAGAGGTTTGAAACTCTTGTAGACCAACATATTGCAATAGTTTGGCAATAGTCTTAGAAGAGCAATATGCCAAGTAAGGATAACAGTCCCTATTCTTTTCGAATATGCCAAGCTTTGGACATGATGCAAGAATGAAACCAATTTGAAGATCGTCTCAAGCTGAAAGGGTTGAGCTCCAAACTCTGCAAGGATGATGTGTTGCAACATTGTCAATTTGCACCTAATGATGCAGCGGAGAAGAAGAATTTGGACTCTCTCAGCTGAAGCCCAATTTGACTAGAGTAAAGACGGTCCCCAAATCTCTAAGCCATATAGAACAGTGGGACGAATCAAGGTGTCCATGAGCCTCATCTTGGACAAGATGTCCTGGAAGTAATGTCGAAAGCACTCTCTCGAGAAGGGCTAAGGATCCATATCCTTTGTTGATCCGAGGCTAAAGTTCACCTAATGATGCAGCGGAGAAGAAGAATTTGGACTCTCTCAGCTGAAGCCCAATTTGACTAGAGTAAAGACGGTCCCCAAATCTCTAAGCCATATAGAACAGTGGGACGAATCAAGGTGTCCATGAGCCTCATCTTGGACAAGATGTCCTGGAAGTAATGTCGAAAGCACTCTCTCGAGAAGGGCTAAGGAGCCATATCCTTTGTTGATCCGAGGCTAAAGTTCTGGTTGCAAACTGAAGCAGGGACTTGAGAATTGCACCCCCAAGTATACGTGCTGGTAATCTCAATCTCCTCCCCTCTGAATAGAAAGTGAAGGTCTGAGGTTTTCTTCACCCCATTGAAGATCATAACTTTGGTTTTACCCAGGTTGATTGTCAACTATCGATGGTCACAAAACAAAGCTAAGACATCCAGTTGCCTCTGTAATCCTCTTGGGGATGAGGAGAGGAGGACCACATCATCACCCAAGAGTAGAATAGATATCAAAACTTGGTGAAGAAGGTAGCCATTAGTGTCGTCGATATGCTCGTGTAGAAATGCTTCCAACTCATGTAGAAAGAAATTGAAGCTATTACCGGAAGAATATGGTGAACCTAATTTATGCTTTGATCCTTGTATTAGACTATAACCATATGATTTTTTATAAAAGTGCTTGATTGTTACAGAAATGGGAAACCAATAAAGACACACAAATCGGAAACCTCTAACTGATTGGGCAACCAATAAAAATTCCTTGGAATTCCTTGGAGACATTGGAGTAGAAAATACAACATTTAAAAAACTAAAACTTCCTTGGCATTCCTTGGAGACATTGGAGTAGAAAATACAACATCTAAAAAACTAAAGCTTCCTCGGAATTCCTTGGAGATTGGAGTAGAAAATACAACATCTAAAAAACTAAAACTAGTAATGTATTTTGATTTTTATGCAATATTTTTTGTAATTACAAATTAAAAATAAGGAGAATGTTTGCATTGTTTATAAGATGCTCATCACCACCTCATATTGTTTTCAGAATCTCATTGCCAAATGGTTACAACTTTGACAACTACCAAATTAATTAGTGCAAGCTTATATTGATGTCTTTTGCAACTTGCGTATTCTACTCCATATCTTTAATCCAAAAGAGGCACTGATTATAATTGGTTTGTTTCCCTTTGGTCCTTCTAATGTCGCCTTGCCTCATCCCAACACCTTACAATAGGTCATGCTGTACATTTCATAAGACCAACTCACATGCTTATGCAAATTGTTGAGTACTGAAAAATTTTGCCCTAATAAGACTCTTTTTATAGAGGTCGAGCAACCAGATGCCTCTACCCCACTTGCAGATGCTACCCCACTTGTAGTTGTTTCTCCCCACAATCCAATTGAAGTGGACCCCTCTCTCATCCTCATGATTGCTAATGCAATAAACACCTCAGTTGTGCTTTTGTTTACCCATAATTGTCAAATCAAACATCATCCCAACACCTTACAATAGGTCATGTTGTACATTTCATAAGACCAACTCACATGCTTATGCAAATTGTTGAGTACTGAAATTTTTTTCCCTAATAAGACTCTTTTTATAGAGGTCGAGCAACCAGATGCCTCTACCCCACTTGCAGATGCTACCCCACTTGTAGTTGTTTCTCCCCACAATCCAATTGAAGTGGACCCCTCTCTCATCCTCATGATTGCTAATGCAATAAACACCTCAGTTGTGCTTTTGTTTACCCATAATTGTCAAATCAAACATCATCCCAACACCTTACAATAGGTCATGTTGTACATTTCATAAGACCAACTCACATGCTTATGCAAATTGTTGAGTACTGAAATTTTTTTCCCTAATAAGACTCTTTTTATAGAGGTCGAGCAACCAGATGCCTCTACCCCACTTGCAGATGCTACCCCACTTGTAGTTGTTTCTCCCCACAATCCAATTGAAGTGGACCCCTCTCTCATCCTCATGATTGCTAATGCAATAAACACCTCAGTTGTGCTTTTGTTTACCCATAATTGTCAAATCAAACATGAGTACTCTTATTCTCGATAATGGGAGTCAAAGAATCTTATGGCGTAGGATTTGGTTCAATGCCTTTCCCTTCCCACCACTCCATGCCCACACCTTTCTCCTCTTGATTGTGTTGATTTATTATTGAGCATTCCATACCAACAAACTTGACATGTTATTTATCATGCTAAAGATCACCAATGCTACTTGCAGCATGATTAGCTAGCACATCAACCCAAGTCAGTTTAAACCAATGTGTTTTTTTGTGCTTGGTTCGCCTTGTCAAGCCATACGACCTCAACGATCAGGTCCCTCTTGCAATGGCTCCTTTAATCCACATCAACCCAAGTCAATAAACCAATGTGTTTCTTTGTGCTTGGTTCGCCTTGTCAAGCCATACAACCTCACCAATCTGGTCCTTCTTGCAATGGCTCCTTTACTCCAAGAATTTGCAAATGTCTTTACCCAACCCACAAGGCTACTTCCAACACACCCTATTGAATACAAAATTGATCTTATTCCCGGTGCTTCCTTACCCAATACTCCCATCTTTATTGACTCGCTCCTCGAGAGGCCTCTGAGATTGAATGCGAAATTGAACAATTGTTGACCTCTGGTAATATTCAACCTTCATCCTTGCCATGTGCATCTCCAATTTTTATTATTCCCAAAAAAGATACTTTTAAATGGCCATTAATAAAGCCATTGTTAAAAACCGCTACCCCTACCTCACATTGAGGATTTGTTGGATCACTTACACATGGCTTGTTTCTTCACTAAGATGAATTTGATTGTTATGAAATTATTGATGTTTTCAGGGCACACTTGGGTAAGTTTGTGGTCATTTACCTTGATGATATGTTGGTATTCTAGAAATCTTGGGAAAACCATTTTCAACATATGCATACTTGATATATTGCGAGCACATCAACTTCAAAGAAATCCTATTTTAGACATCAGTTAAATATTTGGGATTTATTACTAACAACATCGGGGTTTGCCTAGAACCCTCTTGGGTATAGGCTTCAAAGAAATCCTATTTTGGACATCAGTTCAATATTTGGGATTTATTATTGACAACATTGAGGTTTGCCTAGAACCCTCTCGGGTATAGGCTTTGGCACACTTGGGTAAGTTTGTGGTCATTTTCCTTGATGATATGTTGGTATTCAGTGAATCTTGGGAAGACCATTTTCAACATATGCATACTTGATATACTGCGAGCACATCAACTTCAAAGAAATCCTATTTTGGACATATGTTCAATATTTGGGATTTATTATTGTCAAGTTCAATATTTGGAATTTATTATTGTGAATACCGGGGTTTGCCTAGAACCCTCTCGGGGATAGGTTTGGCGCAATGGCCAACGCTTTTCAATACACACGACATCAAGAGCTTCATGGGAGGTATTAATTTCTACAGAAAATTTGTCTCCCATTTCTCACAGCTTTGTCTTTCATTTCTCACAGTTGGCTTGTCCTTTGCACCAGTTGTCTAATCAAGCAAAGTTTATTTGCGATGCCAAATCTGAGGGACAGTTTGCTCAACTCAAGAATGCATTATGCTCTACCCCCATTCTTCATTTGCCAAATATGAATCAACCATTTGAGATGGAAAGTGATGCCTCTCAATTCACCAAGTGATGCCTCTCAATTCACCATTGGGGTTGTTCTTAAACAGGGAGGCCACCTTGTCGCATACCATTTTGAGGCACTTGTGGATGCTAAGCTCATGTACAACACATGACAAGGAATTCTACAGTTTAGTGCAAGTTTGGAAGTAGTGGCACCATTACATTTTTGGCAAAGAGACAATCCTCCAAATAGATCATCATCCATTGATCTTCATCAACTCGCAGCGCAAGAATCAAGAGCAACACCATCTAAAGTGGGCTGCTTACATTCAACAATTCCATCTAGTGATTAAATTTAAGAAGGGGACAACTAATAAAATGGCTGATTTGTTAAGTTGACCACCTACTCGGGTCCTACACTTTCTAGAGGTGTGTTGTGCTGCCTATGATGCTTGGAAAGATATGTATGCAACAGATCCGGTCTTTGGTGAGATATGGAAAACTCCTACAGTGATAAATCACACTCTCTCTTTTTATTCTACCATTCGTGATGGTTGGTTGTATAAACTTAACCAACTTTGTGTGCCACAATCTGATGATCGTCTCTTTCTCGTCTCTTTCTCATCTATGAAGCACATGCATTTTCACGCGGAGGGCATTTTGGCATTGCCAAAACCATTCTCAATTTTCAAGACTACTTCTATTGGATTGCCTCACCCAAGCAAGTGGAATCTTCTCCTTCTCATCTGTGAAGCACATGCATTTTCACGTGGAGGGCATTTTTGGCATTGCCAAAATCATTCTCAATTTTCAATGTCACTTCTATTGGATTGCCTTACCCATGCAAGTGGAAACATTCATTCGTGCATGTTCTCTTTGTTCACAAGGCAAGCTCTCAAACCATAAGCATGGTTTGTATCAACTATTACCAATTCCCTCTCATCCTTGGGAAACCATTTCCATAGACTTTTTAAGTGGCCTTCCTACTACTTTCCGCAAACATGATGCTATTTGGGTAGTGGTATCTTGTTTTTCCAAGATGGCTATCTTTCTTCCTTGTCATAAGACTACCTCTGTTGCTCAGACTGTGGATCTCTTTTTCCAACATGTGTCGCCACACTTTGGTTTGCGGAGTAGCATTATTTCTAATTGTGACTTGTTTTCTCAGCAAATTTTAGCGTACTCTTTGGTCTTTGTTGGGTTTCCAACTTTATTTCTCCACTACCTTTCACACACAAACAGATGGACAAACTGAAGTTGTCAATCGTACTTTGGTTCACTCCGCAGTTATTTTTCCAAAAACAAACAATGGGATACATATTTGCACATCATTCAGCAAAGTTACAATCGGGCCACACACTCCTCAATTGGGTTTTCGCCTTATAAGGTTTGTTTTGGGTTTCAGCCAAGCGTGCCCTCTGAGATGCCACTGACTGTCACCCCTTTTGGGTCTGCCCATCAACAACATGAACAAAAGTCAGCTCAACATTTCATAGATTCCATATCTCAACTCTAGACTCAAGTAAATGCTACTTTGCAGGCAGCCCAAAATCGCCCCAAACAGAGGCATGACAGGCAGTGAACACCCTTGTCTTTTCAACCTGGAGATTATGTATGGCTCTTGTTGGACAAGCAACACTTCAAGGGCCAGCACCATAAGCTGCACCCTCTATGATATGGCCTATAAAGTGTTCTGGAATGCGATGGAGAAAATGCATATTTATTGGACTTGCCTTCCCAGCTTGGCATCCACGATGTGCTTATTGTTAATAATCTCAAGCTCTTTGAACCACTTCTCCTTGAGGAATCTGTTGCAGTTTGTCATCCGGTGGATAATATTCCAGATTTTCAGCCTCTTCTGCTCAAAGATACAATTCTTGACTCCAAGAAAAGGAATACATGCCAGCAACCATACTTATCATATCTGGTTGGTCGGAAGGGACACACACCGGTGCAGGTAAAATGGATGACTGCAGAAACATTGCAAAGCAACTTCACTCATTTGGTGGAGGAAGCAGGGACGCTTCTTGCTCTAAACAGGGAGGAATTGGGCAACCAAGAAAAACACACTCCTCTGGAAACATCTAAGAGTAGAAAAGACAGAAACATCTAAAAAAATTAGGAAAGAATTACAATATCTAATAATGTATTTGATTTTTATGCACTATCTTTTGTAATTACAAATTAAAAATAAGGATAATGTTTGCATTGTTTATAAAACGTTCATCTCTCCCTCATAATATAAGGTGGTATTGTTTCCAGAGCTGCTGCAGTGTTATTTTCTTTTTGTGCATCTATGTTGTATGTTATTCTCTGGATCAATTTTTAGATCTGCAGGTAGATCAAGAAACCTGGAAGAAAATCTTATTATAGTGCCTGTTTTTGGTTTCTTGATGAGTAACCTGTTTCTTTAGAAACTCCCTTCTCGGAAACACCCTGCTTGTTGTTCAAGAGATGATATAAGAGGGTGAACTCTACTATAAGTCTGTAATTATAAAGTTAAATGCTTAGTTTTACAATACCATGAGAATATGATTGTTGTCATAGACTTTGTGAGAGGATGCCAAAATTATAATAGGGAAAACATGACTGAACCTAAATGTGAATTTTATCATGGTTGTCACGCTTTTTTGTCTATAATAAAAAGCTTAATACTTCATTTGACATTTCGTAGGAGATTTCACAATATGCATCAACCGGTTTTTTCCGGCTCATGGGTCTCTGCGTTCCTCTTCCAGAAAGCCATAGCAGGGATTAACTAAATATTAGACTCCTACAATATGGCATTTTAACCCTTTGCCTGTGCGTCATTGTACCAAAATTCTGTTGGTACACAATCGTAGCACCAAAGTTGATTCAGTACAATCTTGTTCTGGATTGTTTTGTAATTAGAAAAGACAACCAGATAAACTGGATATAAACAGCGAAGAGTCTTTTGCGATTAGGAATTTAATATATATTGGCAGATTCTGAAAGAGAGACTCCTTCGTATAATTACTGTTCAGACAATTCCTCCATGGATAAAGCTTCTTTAGATGATTCGTTTTGCTTGGAAAGGGAAATTTCAGGGAACTTCATTTTTACCATTGAAATTCTGTTCCATGTTTAAAATGAGTGCCAAATTTTAAACGTGGCTTCTTCCATTTGCGTCCAAGATTAATTTTGAGTCTCCTATGACCTGTTCGTTTCTCAACGCCAATCTTTTTTTTAATCAGAATGAGTAGATTTTTTAATATAAATATTTCGTGCCCGTTTGCAAACAAAACAAGGATTTTACATAGTTTTTTTCCCAGCATTCAAAGAGCTGATGATAATTCATTTTGTCTACAAACCTGCTATTTAAGCGGTTTTAGATACGCTCACAAAAATTCCCCATTCCAGAGCTTTTACAACTATAAATTCAACAAAACTGTAGCAGTAAATAGTTACATTTACATTGTGTCATTTAGAAACTAAGAAAAAAAAACATATGAAAATTAAATATCCATTGGCGCTGGACTGTTAAGACCGTTAAGGTCCAGGCCAGTGGAGATTTCTTTGGAGCCTTTGTTTTGGTCTTGCTCGGTATAGTCCTCTTTGTGCTCCTTGTTGCTTTCCACCACTTTGAGCTTCCGCTGCTCAATTTGATGCCTCAGTGCATCAACTTCATCTTCCAATACGCTCCCTTTTCTCCAGCGCTCTCCCCTGCATCAAGTTCTCTTATAGCTGCTGATGTATGTTACATTGTAGTTCAGTCAGGCTTTCTCTTAACTCCAAGTGACACTGCACACAATTGATGTAGGATGGCTGATTTCTCCTATCTGCCATAGAAATTCTTGCCTACAGTCCCCATGACCTTGGCCGACGACTGCCCCAAGAGCCCGACCATGAGCTATCCTCTGCACTTTGTACACTCGAATCCATTTTTTGACTACCGAAAATGTTCCAGAACCTTCTGCCTCTCCCACTCAACTCTAGGGTGCTCTTGACCCTTTCCACCCCGCTGGTCTCCGACCAGGCACGAGGGATTTGATCCAGGACACCCTCACAGACCTAGGAATTATAATCTTTCTCACCAGCAACCATGTTCAAATAGATAACCCTCTGCTCGATGACCAACAAATCTACCTTGAGGTTCTGGACTTGAACCTCCTCCCAATTCAGCAAATTAACGACTCCCAAACCAGTGACAACATTCAGACCCTCAAAAGCACACAGACCCGTGGCACCCTGAAGCTTCCCATTCGTAAACTCAGGTACATCAACCCAAGCCCAATAACAGATAAACTGTGACCTCAGCTTCCGCTGCCAAGCCTTCACAGAGGCCACCTTAGCAAAATATATCGTTAAACCATAAAAACTGAACATACCGTTATTCCATATATAACAGCTATCAGACTATGCAATGATGTTGTACTGAACGAAGACGCTGATGCAACTGAGATCCCGATGAGTCTCCATTATTTCTCTGCCATCCTCCATTAATTCCCCAACACTGCTACTGGTCCATTCTTCCCAACCAAATTATCCTCTCATGAGTGAACATCGCTGCTTTGTGCACCGAAATTAAATTTTGCTTCAAAATCCCCATACTCTTGCAATCTCCCGAGGAGGTGCATTGTCCTTTGCACCATGAACCAATGCGTGGGAGCTGAAAACTCACGCAAAGGTCTTGTCCATAAATAGGTGTAGTACCAGAGCGATGAACTCCGATGTGTCGCAAATGAAGGTATAGGACGATCTTGCCACGAGGCTCCATGACAGGCCAAGGCTCACATGAACTGATGCGGCATGGCCCAAGGGATAAGGGGATGAGATGGGCAGGGGTGGAGAACATGGTGGGGGGAGCTTGGGTGGGAGAGGGGAACGACGGGGAGAATGAAAGAAGAAAGGAGGAAAGGGGTGAGGGTGGAGGTGGGAGTGGGGGTTGGGCGGGACGGGGAGAATATATGGAGGAAGGGAAGGGAAGGGGAAAGGAAGGGCCAAATAACCATCTTATACAATATGAAAACAATGCCTCCAGTACCTGAATTTCTTAACTTCCTTGCAAGGCTTCTATAATTTTCACATTCCAAAATTTGTATCCCATCAACAAACTTATGGTATGTTAGTCGTGCTCTCGACCTCATTCATTATGCATCTTTCCTCTTTCAATTGACATGCATGATTAGCTTGTTTGTCTGCTTCTTGGTTATTTCCTCTGAGAATATGGAAGAAAGACACCAATTCGAAGAAGGGGAGTAGCCCTTGGGATCTCTTGATAATTTGGTTTAGGATAGTGTTTTTCGCTAATGAAGCATAGATCATATGCCTAATAATTATCATGGAATCTCCTAAAACCTGTATTTTCTTTATGCCCTTCTTTTGAGCCAAAGTGAGGCCCATGAACAAGCCATACGCTTCTTCTGCTTGATTGTTGGTCTTCCATACAACCCCCCAAACATATCTTAATTGTATGATTCTTTCTTAATTGTATGATTCCTACAGGATTAGTGAGAATCCTCCCCTGCCACCCCACTTTCTCAACTACAATCTTCACAAGCAATCATAAAGCATAAAACTAAGTGCTGTTATTTGTGCCTGAGATTTATGCATTTTTGAAAGAAATGCAATTATATTCACATACAAACAAAATACCTCCAGCACCACATATTTCTCGATTTCTTTGACATGCACCGCCGAAGAAACAACAAGGGTTTTACAGGTTTACATGTCCTGCCGTAGGTGCATACAATTTGGTGACAAATGTGCAGATGGATTATCATTTATTTGGAATACTTGCTTATTTCTAGTCAGCCATAGTCCCCATATTGCAAACCATGGCAAAACCTTAATGAGCTGCCACGCTCTCATTAGTGTACCAATGTTCAAAACAAGCGAGATTTCCTTCTCCATTCATTTTCCCATTTGACAATTTTATTGCTCTGCCCAAACCTCCCTAACATATAAACAATATACAAATAGATGATTCACAATTTTGTCATTGATTTTGGATACAGGGCATTTTGCTGGACCATGCCAATTTCTCTTCGTTCCGTTACCCCATGTTAGTGTTTTATTTGGGAAGGCCGATAGCACGAATATTTTGGTTGAGAGGTCTATTTAATTTTGAAGTCTTTTCCACTTTTATTTCTTTTATCCTTTATCATTCTCTCATCCTAGCTGCATACCCTAATTTTGTTGTGTATGCTCCTCATACCAGTATTTGACCATCTCAATTTATCTTGTTCAATAAGCTTTAGAGCACTACGAAGTGATGCGGCATGGCCCAAGGGATAAGGGGATGAGATGGGCAGGGGTGGAGAACATGGCAAGGGAGCTCAAGTGGGAGAGGGGAATGACGGGGAGAATGAAAGAAGAAAGGAGGAAAGGGGCTGGAGGTGGGAGTGGGAGTTGGGTGAGGGGGGTAAATATGGAGGAAAGGAAGGGAAGGGAAGGGAAGCAGAGGGGAAGGGACAAAAAACCATCTTATACATTATGAAAACAATGCCTCTAGTACCTGAATTTCTTAACTTCCTTGCAAGGCTTCTATAACTTTCACATTCCAAAGTTTGTATCCCATCAACAAACTTATGGTATGTTAGTCGTGCTCTTGACCTCATTCATTATGCATCTTTCCTCTCTTAACTGACATGCATGATTAGCCTGTTTGTCTGCTTCTTGGTTATTTCCTTTGAGAATATGGAAGAAAGACAACAATTCGAAGGAGGGGAGCAGCCCTTGGGATCTCTTGATAATTTGGTTCAGGATAGTGTTTTTCGCTGATGAAGCATAGGTCATATGCCAATAATTATCATGGAATCTCCTAAAACCTGTATTGTTTTTATGCCCTTCTTTTGAGCCAAAGTGAGGCCCATGAACAAGCCATACACTTCTTCTGCTTGATTGTTGGTCTTCCATCCAACCCCACAAACATATCTTAATTGTATGATTCTTTTTTAATTGTATGATTCCTTCAGGATTAGTGAGAATCCTCCCCTGCCACCCCACTTTCTCAACTACAATCTTCACAAGCAGTCATAAAGCATAAAACTAAGTGCCATTATTTGTGCCTGAGATTTGTGCATTTTTGAAAGAAATGCAATGATATTCACATACAAACAAAACACTTCCAGCACCACATATTTGTTGATTTCTGACATGAATCTGCTAAAGAAACAACAGGGGTTTTACAGGTTTACATGTCCTACTGTAGGTACATACAATTTGGTGACAAATGTGTAGATGGATTATCATTTATTTGGAATACTTGCTTATTTCTAGTCAACTGTAGTCTCCATATTGCGAACCATGGCAAAACCTTAATGCGCTGCCTCTCTCTCATTAGTTTACCAACATTCAAAACAAGCGAGATTTCCTTCTCCATTCATTTTCCCATTTGACAATTTTATTGCTTTACCCAAACCTCCCTAACATATAAACAATATACAAATAGATGATTCACAATTTTGTCGTTGATTTTGCATACAGGGCATTTTGCTAGACAATGCCAATTTCTCTCCATTCTGTTACCCCACGTTAGTGTTTTATTTGGGAAGGCCAACAACACGAATATTTTGGTTGAGAGGTCTATTTAATTTTAAAGTCTTTCCACTTTTATTTCTTTTATCCTTTATCATTCTCTCATCCTAGCTACATACCCTAATTTTGTTGTATATGCTCCTCATACCAGTATTTGACCATCTCAATTTATCTTGTTCAATGAGCTTAAGAGCACTATGAAGTGATGCGGCATGGCCCAAGGGATAAGGGGATGAGATGGGCAAGGGTGGAGAACATGGTGGGGGGAGGTCGGGTGGGAGAGGGGAACGACGGGAGAATGAAAGAAGAAAGGAGGAAAGGGGTGGGGGTGGAGGTGGCAGTGGGGGTAAATATCAATGTTTTAAAACTCCAACTCAGTATCGGCTCGAATTCAATGACTCGGTCGTTGTAAAAAGTACATTAAATTTTTTTAAAAAAACATAATTTTAAAGATTTTCATTCATGTTTCCCAACACACAGCATTAGAATATAGATAGAAGACAACATATGATCAAAGTAGGCTCATGAATATATCCATTAAATCAAAATGGCACCCAGTGCACTATCCAATACATACATGATCATGATATAGAGATCAAAACAAAAACACATAACCAAGGACACTAGAAATGGCCTCTACAACAAAAGTAAATAGTGACCAATACTACTGGCTACTGCCAGAGGAGCTGAGATCATGCAAATCAATCTCTGGATCATCATCAGAGTCAGACAGGGGGCCCCATGGCTCTTCCTCATCATCATCTCTAACTGCGACTGTAGAAGTGGTAGCACTAGCAGGCTGTGCAGCGGTTGCAAGTTGAGATAGATGAGATATGCGTTTTTGTCATGGCTGAGCAGAGGAAGTGCCTACAACTGGAGGACTTGCTAGCTCTGAGGCTGAGGTTGGTACAAGTGGATCAGGATCTGCATTCAACTGAACATTATGTTCGAGTGATGCTATCATCTGTAGTTCATAATCAATATCCTCATTAGAACCAAACTCTGTGGGATGACTCTCCACTACCCAATCTGATGTTGGATCAATATCTTCCAACACAATGGGATCTGAATCAAGTCTTTTGTTCAGCAATTGGTTGCGCCTGAGCCGGAGGTTGTATTGGACATATACTAGATCATTTAAACGTTTTTTATCCAAACGGTTTCTCTTCTTTGTGTGAATCCTCTCAAAGACAGACCAATTGCGCTCACATCCAATAGCACTGCAAGTTTAACTCAAAATATGAATTGCAAACTTCTGCAATTTAGGACAATGGCTACTAAAAGCCTTCCACCATTTTGCTACAAAAAACATAGGAGTGTAATGAGTTAGCTCAACAAAATTACAAATTATATCCAACTTTCAAATTATAAAAGATTTAACAAAATAAGTATTAAGAATTTGAAAATTGAAATTTTTGTTTCCCTGGCTCATCTGCTTCCCTTGCAATCTTTGCTAGGTTCTTCCCAAAGGTACCTGAGGCAGTGTTGAAGGTTGTGACCTATTGGTGTATCTCTAGCTGATCACACTCCAATGGGATCATGCGATCAATGCAGTCAATCAATCCATCTCTAACCTCCTCCCTCAAAGCTCCTGTCGCCTTAGCTTTATAATGATACCATGGGTTCAAAAAATACCCAGCTGCATGTATAGGGCGATGGAGTTGATTGTTCCATTTTTTATCAATGATTTGCCCAAATGGGACCATACTTAGCCACTTTATCCTTGTATGCCCTCTTTATTTGCTCCTTTGTTTGATCCATAGCCTCATAAATGAAGCCCATAAGCAATCTTTCCCCATCCACCAACCACAACACCTTAACCAGTGGCTCAACAAGCTTCACAATCTCTGCTGCTTTTCTCCAAAATATTTCTTCATTAATTTTCTTTTTCAATTCTTTGCCTTCCAGTTTGTGAGACCACTGGCTTTACTCCATTCTTCACTGGAAAAAATCTTTTGCAAGTTTTTATGTTGTGAAAGCATAGATTGCAATGTCAAAAAATGAGTAGCAAATCTAATGATGGCAGGCCTAATAATATCCCTGTCCCCTGTGTGTTTCCTCATCAGGCTCAAAATCCATAAATGATTGTAGATAAATTTTGTTATGCTTTTGGCATGATCTATAGTGTTTTTGACCCAATCTAATTTGCCAATATCCTCAAGCATGAGGTCTATGCAATGTGCAGCACATGGGGTCCAAAAGATGGTCCTGTGTTTTTCCTCTAACAATATACCAGCAAGAACATAGTTAGAGGCATTATCTGTGATGACTTGAACAACATTAGTCACCCCCACCTCCTCAACAACTTCATCCAATAGCTGAAACAACAATTGCCCATCTTTTACCTTATCAAATGCATCAACTGATTTTAGAAACATGGTTCCCTGTGGGCAGAAGATAAGAAAGTTTATGATGGTACGGTTTTTTTGATCAATCCATCTATATGACATGATGGTACATCCAGTTCTTGCCCATCAGTCCTTGAAATCTTTCAAATACTCATTAATGGAGAAAATTTCTTTATGCAAATGATACCCCTTTAGCTCATGCATAGTAGGGCCTTTGAAGCCTTTTCCAGCAGCATGTGTGGCATCAAACATAGGCTCATAATATGGTGAACAGGAAGCATTGAAGGGGATATCAGCATCATACCACCATCTAGCTATGTAATCACAAACAGTCTCCCTCAATTCTTTCTTCCAATGGTCATCTAAAGTGGGCTACATATGACTTCTAGCTTGAGGACCATGTTGTAAAGTTTTGTAGATGTTCTATGCTAAGAGCAATTTCACTTTTCTCACAGCAATCATACAAGTCGTTAAGCAAAATGCAGATAGAACATATAAGCAAATCTTACAGAAGACAAATCAAAAACAGGAAAAATGTGTGTGTTCGTTTCGGCGGTCAACAGGATGCTTCAACCAGCAAAGTCTCCTTTGGTCAGCCAGCCCAGCATGTGTCACAACAACCCTCCAACCAGTAGATGAGTCAACCCAAGTCAATTCTACAAAAGTCAACGCTGTCCTGAAAAGTCAACGCAGGGGCAGCAAGCTAAAAGTCAACGCAGCAGCAAAACGGTCAACCCTTTGACCTCGATTTTTGTGCCAGGTAGTACGGCCTTCAAAAATCGAACCTTCCACAAGTTTTCAGCTTGATTGGACCAAGCGTTGACCAAAGTCAACGCTGGTCAAACTTCTGCGAAACCCTAGCAGCAGAAAAATCGTACTACAGCTCAGCCGTACGGTCTGTCCTCTTCGTCCTTCCCACGTGTGGCTGAAATTCGTCCTCCAGGTAGCTCGTACTCTTTAGGATGAGAGAGGAAGATGTGAGTTGTGTTGTGATGAAATTCTCTCCAATTTTTCCTGTATTTATATCCATCAAGGAGGGTGTGTGACACATCTGTTGGGCATGTGAGCCTACATGAAAAAATTGGCTGACCTTGCACATATAATTTATTAAGAATAATAAATTCAAAATATAAGTTCTGCTCATCGGATTAAGACTATTTTTATATGGATTTTACACCTCTCAGAAAGAGGAATCCAACAAAATATTAGCCTCTTAATCTGAGCATCAGAACATGGAGTTTGGACCTAGTTGTCCAAATTTAACACTCCCTCTCAACTAGGGAGAACTCCATCTATTAGT
>APFE030038102.1:1445-17199 GCA_000404065.3 Pinus taeda
TCCTTAAATATATATTATATATTCAAATAATTTTATTGGTTCAAGATAGTTTGATGTGTTAAATTATTTTATGAATTTGTGGTATTAGCTAAAAGCTTTTTCTATATGGATATGTAACCAAAATATTAAACTAGGGTGTCTAGAAAATAATTCCATTTCCTTGTAGGTATGGATCATTCACCATTGGGTGTTTAATAAGATTCTCATGTCAATGACACTTAGTGAGAATGTAGCTCCTAACATTTTAAGTGTAGTTTTGAAGGATCATTTTTGTGTAATTTTTTCCCTTAGCAAATTTGAGATGAATTATGGTTAGGTCAATTGAAAAAACCGGAAACCAAATATGGGTTGGTTAGTGCAGTATGATTATTAAAATTTGCAAATGAAAAGGTAGATTGGGTTGGAATTTAGTGAGCTTAATCTTGAATTTACCTTAGGCCTTATTGATTATATTAAATAACAAAGTTTCATGATATCATACTTATTATTGCCATTTCAGCCATTTCAGCCATATATGTTAGATGTATTTTTGTATATTTTGATAGTAAAAAAATTAAATTACATGTTGTCATAGGATTGGTCAATTTCCTAAAATATAAAAAGCCTTTATATATACAATTTGGGGAACACAAATTATATATATATATATTGATACTTATATCCATTTAAATTTATTATTCAAGATAAGATTGTATAATTTGAGTATTTTGTAAATTTGTGGATTTCAAATGTGTTAGTTTATGATTTCTTTTACTTAAAATTTAGAATGCAAATCAAACATGGCTCATAACCTTTCTGTATAGATATCATTCTTTCACCAAAATAATAAACCAGGGTGTTTAATAAGGCATTCATTTTCCTTGTGGATATAAAACCCAACTAAAACACCAACCTGGGGTGCCTCATTAACTACCCATGTCAATAGCGATGATAATAAATGGAAACCATAATCTTTCACTTGTGGTATTCAAGGATCATTCTAGCGTCTTCATTTTTTTTCCTTATGTAAGGTTGAAATTAAAATTCTCAAATAGCACATTGTTCAACTATGGTTGACTTGGAGTTTTAGTGGATTTAGGCTTATGAATTTAGATTGATCATGATTGATACCATATGTTAATTACAAGACGTTGCAAAGACTTGGATACTATATATTTAATATAGTTTATAGTTGCTAATGTCAATTGGGTTTAGCTTGGGTGGTTAAAGGGAGAAGTTGTTACTCTCCTCACCTAGGTTCAAATCCTGTTTTTAACATGTTTGACCTTGGTGGGCCTATTATAGTTGGAAAGGTATTAACATTCTCACTCTTGTTCAAGTGTTTGATGTTGGGACAAAAATGTTCAAACATTTTAAGCCCTAGCGTTAGCTCACATGTTTGACCTTGGTGTCTCTATTATGGTTGGAAAGGTGTTAACATTCTCACTCTTGTTCAAGTGTTTGATGTTGGGACAAAAATGTTCAAACATTTTAAGCCCTAGCGTTAGCTCAAGCAATCATGAACTGGATAGGATCTCTCCCTTGAAGTGCTTGATGTTGGGACAAAAATGTTCAAACATTTTAAGCCCTAGGGTTAGCTCAAGCAATCATGAACTTGATGGGAGCTCTCCCTTGAAGTTAGGGAGTTCGTGGGTTATACAAAAGTAATATCCTTAATAAGTTATTTCATTTTTATAAAATAGATACAACCATACTAATGTTAGTCAAACATCATGATTGCTCAAATTCTATAAACTTACAAGACATTAGTAAGTCTAGACAATTTTGTAAATGTTATAATCATAGATAGCCATATACTATAGACTAGGATTATGTTAAAAGTAAATGTTGTGGCCATAGACCGCTATAGGTTTAAAGTAAGATTAGATGGATACATATGCAGTAAAAAATAATGGCATGATACAAAACATTTCTTAAATAGATGTTACCATCATAGGTTGGTTTTGTTGAACTTTGCTCAGTTATAAACTAGATGATTTCTAATAATGACACAAGTGTCACATGTCTAAATTCAAGTTTGTGAAAGCCTAATTCTAACCAAGAGTTGCAAAACCTATGAGTAACATAAGATTTGGTTGACGTGAAATCCACTTGTTTCCATCATGAAAGATGAACACCCTTAATTACTCTCTATAGTCTAGTTGGTTTATATTCTTTCTCTTCACAAGGTATTTTGTTTTCACTTAAGAAAAAATTGACTAATAACCATTAATTGATTTTTTTAGGTGTCTTAGATAGATTGATATCGAGTAATATGGTTTAATCAATTTTGTACTTTGTTCATATTGATTATTGAACAACACGTATAAAGTCACGTCTTAGGTTTTGAGGAGTGTGATTTTTTGTCAAAGTCATCAAGTGGTTAAACATATGCTGCGATCTAACTAAATTGTTATTGAATCAATGCTGGTTTAAAGGTTTATTTTGATGTTAACTACAAGTGTTAAGCTAGAAAAGAAAGTGGGTAAGATAAATAACTTAGCAATAGTGTGCTAAGTGGGGCCATCGTGCACTTATGGCATAAGTTGGGAATAACAACCAAGTAAGGATATTAGTGAGGTGATTGGGTGTTATGCATTGGAAGTTTGAGAAAAGCCATGGGTGGAGACAATGAGTAACTAAAAACAAATTTATACAATTTTGATGGTATATCATTTTGAAAACATCAAAAAGGAGGGAAGTAATGACAATTTTTTAGAACAAAATCCCTAGATACGCTTAGACAAAGATATCACTAAGGAATTGGCAATTTGTTGTAATTTATGCTTGAGGAATTCATTATAAATGATATTTTAACTTTTGTTTCCAAGGAAAAACTCAAGGGGAAGCTTAAGTGATGCTTCCCCGCATTCATGAATGGCATCCCTAGTAAAACTATTGATGCTGATTAGTGCATGTCACTCAAGGTTGTTTGAATTGGGCACCTACCAGTACAAAACTAGCCAAATGACTAACAACATTGGTGAAAATCGATTGAGCTAATCCCTTGGGCTAAATGATATTTTAGTATTGACTTAAATGTTAAAGTTGTAACATGGAAAAATTAACCTTTTGTGCTACTTTTCCCTAGGATGATTTTGTAGAGATGGTTTAACCTTGTGTAGTTCCATCAACATTTCAGGAGATCCGGGAGGGTGTTACAACACTACCATTCAGCCACATACAAGGAATGCGTATTTCTGGGCTATCTGAAGAATACGTAGGAGTTTGAGCCACCATTGATCAGTCATTTTCTGGGAGAGTTAGAGGATTGGGAGAGCAGCAATAGGCTAACATTTCTTGGGAATTTTGGAGCCAGCAAAGCCAACAACCGAGCAGTTCGAATTATTGGGCTTGGGGACAATGGAGAGGGCTAGTCCAACATTTTCGTGGGGCTTAGGAGTAGGTGCTACGAGCCGGAATCTCATCCGGGAAGTAAGGGGATTTGCAGTAGGGGTCAGCCCAACACTTTGGGACATTTTTCGGGAGGATTTGTAGGCAGAATCTAGCGGGCCGAGTTTTGCAGTTACAACTGAAGTTGGGCTCCTTGGGGGTCGAATTTCAAAAGTCTAAACCAACTAAATTCCTTCATGGGTTTTTCTGGGTTTAGGCCAAGGATTCCGGGGCTCAAATCTTATAATTTTATGAGCACAGGAAGTAGTCTTTCTGGGGCCCATTCAAACTTAGAAGATAAGACAATTTTCTGGTTAATGTAGTGTAGATTGGTGTAGCAGTTGGAGCAGCCATCGATTCAACCATTTCTCACCTGGGTTTGGTCATTCTTTTCCATTGAGACAAGCCCAGGTGCACCATTCTATTATATATTGTAATTTTCCCTCAAAGAAGTAATAAAATGGCTTAGCAGTTCATTATTTCCAACATTTCCATGGGTGCTTAATATATATTCATTTTTATTTTTGTTGAATATATTGTTTTCTTTATATCACTTGATTTCCTACTTAGGAACATTATAGTGGTATCAGAGCCTAGTTCTTGGCTCAGGTGTGGGGAATTTCTCCTATGAGAGAAGGGGACCAACAAAACATCACATACCGAAGGCAGAGGTACCGGAGCGAAGAAAGAGAGTTGGAGATTACTCCAGACACAGAGGAGAGAAGGAAAGCAGTGGTAGAAGAGGAGGACATGTTGGAACCCAAGAGCAGGGAAGAGATGGCTTTTGACAACCTCCTGAGAGCCCTGAATGACTTAGCCAAGGGCCATAAAGATATGCTGGAGGAGATAAAGCTGTCAAACAGAGAGAGGACCACTCCTAGAGGTTTTCTATTTGGAGAAACTTCTGGAGCCTCTCAGCCATTCAATTACCCCTCATCATTAGCACAACACCCATTAGCTAGTGGGCCAACTCGTGCCACACTGCCCTCTTTCGTACCAGTGGCACAAATCGAACAAGCAAGGGGTGAAGACCCCATTCAGATGGGAGATTATTTCAGAAAGTGGCAATCTATGGATGTAGACTTCAGGGAAGCATTCTCTTTTAGAGATTTTTGCAAGCTTAAGCAGAGTGAAAAGAAAAATGGTTATGGAGGAAAGTGAACCTAGAACTATGAGCTGCAAAGGACCATAGGGAGGATGCACTTCCCTAATTTTGATGGCACTACCAAGTGCACGGCTAGGGCTTGGGTTGAGAAGATGGACACCTACTTCTCTAGCTCAACCGGATGACAGAACAGGAAGCCATCAAAATGTCCATGCTACACATGGAGGAGGAAGCCCATGACTGGTGGTTTCATGGCTTGGCCACGCTAGGGCATGCCAATGTGGCTTCTTATGAGGATTTCACCAGGAGAGTGGTGGATCGTTTTGACCAAAGAGATTCAGAGGCCCATTTCAAAGAGCTGACCTAACTGCACCAAACAGGCAACCCGAAGTAGTACATCTCAGAGTTTCTACGAGTATCAATGATGGTTCCGATTTACTAGAGGCTAGGATGGTGTATACCTTCATTGAGGGCTTACTTAAGCCCCTGTGGGGACTGGTGAAGTCATGCAAAATCTCCACATTATAGGAGGTAGTTTTGTGCACTAGATATCTACAGGGGGCCATCCCCAAGACTAGAGCGCCTTTTCCTGCACGGACCCATTTTCCATAGAAGGGGCATGAGACTAGACCTCCACCTAAGAGGACCACACAAGGGCGGGGGCAGCTAGATGATGAGACTCGAAAGGACCTCAGGAGGAGGAAGTTGTGCTTCACATGCAGGAAGTCATGGGCACCAGGCCATCCGTGCACTGCTCGCAAAGCACACTATATTGAGGTCTTTTCTGACAGTGATTAGGAGGACGAGGTGGAGCAGGAGTGTGGTGTGGGAGATGGTGAGAGTCCAACAGATAGAGGGCCACCACTATCACGTCCACAGAGAGGGGCATCCCTTGCCCCATCTGTGGGAGTCCTTGCTTCTTTGTGCGGGGTTCCCAAATTTTTGACATTGAGGATCAGAGGCACCATACAGGGGCAGCGGGTGTCAGTCCTAGTTGACAGTGGGGCTACCCACAAATTCATAGATGCCCAGTTGGTTCAGAGGAGGGGCCTCACCATGGCTGAGTTTGAGGGCTTTTCAGTCCTAATACCAAGTGACCGCACCATACAGTGCACTCGGTATCTGCCTGCCTTGACAATAGTTATGGGGAACTACTTGATGACGGACAATTTCTGTGGTCGATGTGCCAGACACCAACATGGTGATGGGTGTCCAGTGGTTGTACTCCCTTGGGCGAGTCACTACATATTTGAGGAAGCCAGAGATGGAGTTCATTGGGTCGGATGGCAAACTGGTAGTTCTGAGAGGCATGCAGTCCTATCCACCTCAGACAATCTCAACCCACAAGATGGAGGTAGATCTGCGACATGGGGACATTGCATGGGCATTAGAGCTGAGGATTTCGGAGGTTGGGGGACAAGCCCAACCACCACCACCAGACATGCAGGCTTTGCTAGATAGATACATAGTTTTGTTTGGAGACATTCCACCAGGGCAACCACCAGACAGGGGATTCGAGCACACTATTGATTGGAGTCGGGTGTGCAGGTGGTGATCACCACCCCTTATAGGCATCCCAAGGCCTCTAAGGATGAGATAGAGAAGGCCTTTCAGGAGCTGTTAGCATTGGGCCATATCAGGCCAAGCTCTAGTCCCTTCGCTTCTTCAGTAGTACTGGTGAAGAAGAAGGATGGAACCCTTCACATGTGCATTGACTACGATCCTTCAATCGGAAGACATTGAAGAACCAGTATTCCATTCCCCGCATAGATGAGCTGATGGATGGGCTTAGAGGAGCCAAGTACTTCTCTAAGATCGATCTGCATTCAGGGTACCACTAGATCAAGGTGAGGGATCAAGATATCCCTAAGACAACTTTCCGGTGCCACTATGGGCACTTCGAGTTCCTGGTCATGCCATTTGGGCTGACCAATGCTTCAACCACTTTCTAGTCATGCATGAACCATGTCTTTCGGGGACAGTTGAGGAGGTTTGTGCTGGTTTTCTTTGATGACATTCTGATTTATAGCCGGACATGGGAGGAGCATCTCCAACACTTGGTGGAGGTACTACGCATCCTGGAGGAGCAACAATTTTATGCCAAACTATCCAAGTGCGAGTTTGCCTTGACAAAGATGGTCTACCTAGGGCATATCATCGGTGCTGATGGGGTGAAGGTCCATGAGGAGAAGATACAGGCCAACCGGGACTGGCCGGCACCACGAGATATGATTGCGCTGAGGGGTGTCTTGAGCATTTGCTCGTACTACATGAAGTTTGTCAAGGGGTTCTCACAACTGGCAACACCCTTGACCAATTTAACCAAGAGAGGGGTTTTCGCATGGACTGATGGAGCACAAGTTGCCTTTGATCGCCTCAAGGAGTTGATGAGTAGTTGCTCGGTCTTGGCACTTCCAGATTTTTCCCAGCCTTTCACAGTGGAGTGTGATGCATCCGGGGTGGGAGTTGGAGCAGTTTTGTCACAAGATGGGCATCCCATTGCTTTCGAGAGTCGGAAGATACTACCACATGAGCTGTCATATTCCATATATGACAAAGAGATGTTGGCCATCATGCATGCATTGGCCAAATTTCGACAATACTTGGTGGGCAACAGGTTTTGAGTGAAGACTGATCACAATAGTCTTCGTCACTTCATGGGGTATCAGGGCCTCAATGACAGGTAGCAGCGATGGGTCAGCAAGGTGCAGGCTTATGACTTTGATATAGAGTATGTGTGGGAAAGCATAATGTAGTGGCCGGTGCTCTATCTCAGAGACCAGCTCGTCTATCACTCATGAGCATCTGCCATGATTAGAAGCCTCAGCTATTGGTGGAGTACTCCAAGGATAGGAGCGCATGCGAGGTCTTGGAGGGTACCCATGCAAATGAGCGTTATTGAGTGATGGATGAGGTCATTTATTACAGGGGTGAATTTTCCTGGTACCCAACTTGCAGTTGAGAGAGAGAGTGATCCAGGTAGCACATGACTTGCCATTATCCGGGCACTTGGAGTTCTGGAAGGCATATATGGTAGTCAGGGAGAGATTCACATGGAAGGGCCTCAAGGGAGACATGCTGAAGCACGTACAAGAGTATGAGGCATGTTAGCGGAACAAGGGGAAGTTGATTCACCTTGTAGGATTGCTACAGCCGCTTCCCATCCCCAAGGGGAAATGGGAAAGTATATCTATGGATTTCATCACAGGGCTCCCCACAGTGCAAGGGAAGGATTGCATTTATGTAGTGGTCGACAGGTTGACCAAATATGCTCACTTTTTCGCCATCCCCACCTAATACACGGTTGCACATGTTGCCGAATTGTTCTTTCGGGAGATCTTTCGGTTGCACAGGCTCCCCAAGAACATTGTGAGTGATAGGGACAACATGATCATGGGAGGTTTTTGGCAGGAACTTTTTATATTGGTCGGGACCAAGCTCACTCCTAGCACTAGCTACCACCCTCAGACAAATGGCCAGACTGAGAGGGTTAATCAGTGGCTGGAGGGGTACTTTAGGAACTATGTGACAGCCTGACAGGTCAGCAGAGGGTTTGGATTCGATGGTTGCATCTGGGCAAGCACTGCTACAACACCACCCACCACATGTCCATGGTATGACTCCTTTCCGTGCTTTATATGGATATGATGCATTATCTTTTGCTAACGTTGTTTTTGGAGACAATCAAGCCCCAAAGGACAAAGATTGGATCCAAGAGAGCCAAGATATCCTGAAGGCTCTCAAGGATAACTTGGTGATAGCCCAAAACCAATAGAAGGTGTACGCAGACCGACACAGGACAAAGAGGCATTTCAAGGAGGGGGACTTGGTGTACCTTCAGCTACAGCCTTACAGGCAGTCCACGATCAAGCAGAAGGGGGCCGAGAAGCTACAACCCCGCTTCTATGGGCCATACCGGGTGATTAGACGAGTTGGGGAGGTAGCCTACGAGCTGGAGCTGCCTCCGAGGAGCAAGATCCACAATGTATTTCATGTCTCAAGCCTTAAAAAGGTGTTGGGGCAACAGGTGAAAGCAACAGTAGACTTACCCCCACTGGATGATGATGGCATCTTGGTTTTGGAACATAAGGCCATCCTGGAGAACAGGGAAAGGAAACTAAGGAGTAGGACCATCAGGGAGTTCTTGGTGCATTGGAAGAACTTACCAGATGAGGATGCCACCTAGGAGGGTGAGCATATTTTGGAGCACCCAGCTTTGAGGTTGCTTGAGGGCAAGTAACATTTGGGAGGGGAGGACTGTCATGTCCCTTCTCAAATACATTTGTAATAGGGTATTGCTACACAATTTTGGCTAAGGAAAAGAACCCAACATTTTCGACTTAAGGACTTAGGAGGAAATTCGAATTTATTTGGTTGCTAGTGGAATGTGGGGGCCACCCACATGTGAGTTCGAACTAGGCCATTCAAATGGATTGGAGGGAATTCGAATAGCTAGATGGAGGGGCCCACATGAGGTAAGGAAAGCCCACAAAGATAAAAGGAGGATGAAGCTCTCATTTGGATTCATTCATTCATTCACCTTGCAAATTGAAATTACTTGATTGTTCGCTCTATTGTTTAGCCGAGTCAATCGATTGTTTAGTCATGAATCTTTCAAGCGGGAGATTCAACCTTTCCTTTGAGGGACCTTCCGTGCCCACCCTAGGAAGGCATTTGTATCAGTATTTCAGGATATTCGGGAGTGTGTTACAACACTACCATTCAAAAACATACAAGGAGTGCGTATTTCTGGGCTATCTGAAGAATACGCAAGAGTTTGAGCCACCATTGATCGGTCATTTTCTGGGAGAGTTAGAGGATTGGGAGAGTAGCAATAGCACAAATCGAACTAGCAAGGGGTGAAGACCCCCTTCAGATGGGAGATTCTTTCAGAGAGTGGCAATCTATAGATGCAGACTTCAGGGAAGCACTCTCTTTCAGAGATTTTTGCAAGCTCAAGCAAAGTGAGAATAACAAGGGTTATGGAGGACAGGGAACCCAAAACTATGAGCTGCAAAGGACCATAGGGAGGATGTACTTCCCTACTTTTGATGGCACTACCAAGTGCACGGCTAGGGCTTGGGTTTAGAAGATGGACACCTACTTCCAACTCAACCAGATGACAGAACAGGGAGCCATCAAGATGGCCACGCTACATATGGAGGGGGAAGCCCATGGCTGGTGGTTTCATGGCTTGACCACCCTAGGGCATGCCAATTTGGCTTCTTATGAGGATTTCACTAGGATAATGGTGGAGTGTTTTGACCAAAGAGATCCAGGGGCCCATTTCAAAGAGTTGGCCCAACTGCACCAAACAAGAAACCCAGAGCAGTTCTTCTAAGAGTTTCTGCGAGTATCAGTGATGGTTCCGAATTTATTAGAGGCTAGGATGGTGTATACCTTCATTGAGGGCTTACAGAAGCCCCTGCATGGATTGGTGATGATCTGAAAATGGGGCACCTAGGCTTCTTGTCTAATTTACAAGAACCTCTCCCACTCCCAAAGCTTAAAAATTCACAAGTCTTATTGGTTAACCAATGGGGAATTAAGAAATGCTTGAAAATATAGGTGTATGCTGATATTTATTTTTAACTGATTATGTGCCTTAAATTCTATTGTTGTGTTGTAAGTTGATGTGCTCAAACTGATATATAAATACATATAACAGTAAATAAAGCAACAGAGACAAGGCAACAATAAAACACACACACAAACAACAATATTAATTATATGCTCACCCAAAACTCTTGGGATATGTCTCCGTGAGCTCTAGTCAACTCAATTAGGCTCACTGGGATTATGGTCTGAATTCGTTTTACAAGCTCTTTCGCTCAACTCCACTGGTTTACATAGAATCCAGTGGGCTTAGAACACCATCTCTCCCTGACTCTTGAAGCTCTCGGCTTTTTGGCTCTCAACTGTGGCTCTGGCTCTTGGCTCTGGCTTTGGCTCTCGCTCTTCAGCTTTGGCTTCTTTGGATCTCAACAATGTACAACTCTATGGCTTTTCACTTGAACTCCAAGTGACTCTCTTGGCTGCTCTGCGCATTCAGCTTTTCCTCTCTCAGCCTCTTTTTGCTTCTGCATTTTGCTTTCTCCGCTTCTGCTCTCAATTGAGCTCTTTCAGACCTCTGCGTTGCCTACTTAGGCTCGGTTTCAGCAACAACTCCAACAACCTCTTCTGTCTATGACATTCATGGCTTTTTAAGCTAACTGGCGTTGTCCATTCGTTTCCTCTTCTCGGGCTCTTTGGCTTCCGGCCTCTGTCCGCTCAAATCCCCTTCTGAGCATTAGCAATAATTTCTAAACACCTTTAGGGATGGTGGCCACCTGTTCCGCAATGAAATGAACCATTGTTGCGCTGAAAATCCCACGAAATGGCCTTATGGCGGATTTGAAATAATATACATTTGCATTTAGAAACCCCTTTCGAGTCCGGATTTCATCACATCGGTGTTTCCCTTCGTATTTCATTTATTAAATGAAATACGCAAAATACATAGAATTTTTCCATTTGACTGATCTCAAAATATATCAACTATCACCTATAGCCCCTGTTTCCGTTTGACTGATCTCAAAATATATCAACAATCACCTATAGCCCCTGTCGAGTCCAGCCATCGCATCCGGCTGTTAAGGTCGAGTTTCATTCCTTTGCAATGTTCTGACGTGATATTGCGATGCGACATGTTGCAACCGCATATCGCATAAGTCTCGGGGTCTTCCCATAGGGCATGGCCTATGCCAATTGTCGACTGTGATCCGATCATCGGTGATCGGCGTTTGATAGATCCAGGTCCTAATATCACATCTCTTTCTTCGTCCGATCCGATCGATCGAATTGGCAGATCAGAGTTTCCTCCACCTTCGCGTAAAATCCGGCCTTTGCCTTTTCCGATGTGATTTCCCTTTTTAAAGGTTTTCTTGCCATTTTTAGGGGTTTTTGCCTCTTTTTTCAAAGAAACTGGGTATCTTCTGCATGCGATAACTTCTGCATCCTAAGTCCATTTTAGCCCATTCAAGTTGCATTAGATTCAGAAGGAAAGGATATCTGCAATGGGGCTATTTCCAGGAACTTCCTTGGACTTTCACTTTTCCTCTGTGAGGACCACTTAGACTTAAGAGTCTATCCAAAATCGATTTTAGATCACGCCTTCCCACTAAACGAACTTTTGGTATCCAAAATACTGATATACTGATCTAAGCAGTAAATGAGAGTAACAACACCCTCTTCTTTCACCCTCCATACACTTGCCTTGCATAGTGCCTCTGGACCAAAGTCTTTGACCATTTTCCTTTCTGGATGTGCTAGTCTCCTGGGAAGAATTGTCACATAAATGGTCACAGAAGGTAGTTTGAAATCTTCTACCTTGATCATTGATCCAAGGTGGCTCAAACCAATGTGAAGTACATCTGATCCACAAAAACTTTCATTTGTACCTGTTTGACAAGCTGTCAACAACAACTGTTAACAACAACATAAATACAGACAACAACTAGATGGCCTAAACTCCTGCTTCAACAAAAGAAACAGATTTCACAGCTTGTGAACACCTCCATGTCTTACATCTGCATACAAATGGTAGACTAGATAACAAGCCCATAAAACATGCCTTTTTAAGGGTTTTCTTGCCATTTTTAGGGGTTTTTGCCTCTTTTTTCAAAGAAACTGGGCATCTTCTGCATGCGATAACTTTTGCGTCCTAAGTCAATTTTAGTCCATTCAAGTTGCAGTAGATTCAAAAGGAAATGATCTTTGCAATGGGGCTATTTCCAGGAAGTTCCTTGGACTTTCATTTTTCCTCTGCGAGGACCACTTAAACTTGGAGGCTATCCAAAATCCATTTTGGATCTCGCCTTCCCACTAAAAGAACTTTTGGTCTCCAAAAGACTGATATACTGATCTGAGTAGTAAATGAGAGTATTAACACCCTCTTCTTTCAACCTCCATATACTTGCCTTGCATAGTGCCTCTGGACTAAAGTCTTTGACCATTTTCCTTTCTAGATGTGCTGGTCTCCTGGGAAGAACTGTCTTCCTTCTTGCCTTCATGTAGAACTTCCGCTGAAATGGTCACAAAAGGTAGTTTGAACTCTTCTACCTTGATCATTGATCCAAGGTGGCTCAAACCAATGTGAAGTACATCTAATCTACATAAACTTTTAGTTGTACCTATTTGACAAGTTGTCAACAACAACAAAAATATAGATAACAACTAGATGGCCTAAACTCCTACTTCAACAAAAGAAACAGATTTCATAGCTTGTGAACACTTCCCTATCTTACATCTGCATACAAATGGTAGACTAGATAACAAGCCCATAAAACATGCCTTTAAACAAATGACCCTTCAAGTCAAGCATGTAGAAAAAGACCATTAGGACTTTCTTTCAATAGATTATTATTCTCCATCTTGGAGATCAAGTCAACTTTTCCCAAGTCAACGTTGCATCACATGCATGTCAAAGCAATTAACCTTGCAAGTTAATTACACATACATGTTCAAAAACAAGGAAAACATCAACATCCATGTGTCCATGCACATCATGCTCATGCATGCATTTCATCCTTCAACTTTCACTTAAGTACACTGTACTTTCGAAGCTGAAATGAAAGATAACGTTGCAGCAATAAAGTGACCCTAAACGACGTTTTTTGGGAAATCTTGGGGCAACATGGGTTCATGGACCGATGTTGCACTTCCCAAAGTGGTAGTGCTAAGATATATCTTTCTAACAAGCTATTGTACGCGTCAAACAGAGATCGTATGCCAAAGTTACGACCCCGGGAAATTGATGTACCAATTTACCCAAACGGGGCCCACAATTTGGCATTTCATCTTCTAGGGTTAGGTTTTGGGATATTAAGGGTTTTTCATTGTTTCTCAACAATAAATAGGCCTTCGAGCCTCATTGTAACATAGTTCAGAGGCATGTAGCCGCCACATCTCTTCTCAGAGATAAGCTACCATCGCCCCAGCTAGTTTATTTCTATTTTTGGTTGTAAGCATATTTCAGTATTTTCCGTTAATGAAATGAAGTATTATTTCCGCTGCATTTTTGTGTATATGGTTATCTCTGTATTTTGTTGCATTCCTGTTTAAATCCGGATCAGTGGTATCAGAGTGGTTTGCTTTTTCTATGTTTTTCTTTGCATGTCCCCAACGAGGTCGGGATATAAGGAGTTAGGCCTTGAACTGGTCGAACCTTTGTAAGACCAGCCTCGCAAATCCCGACGGCCTCCCATGGCGGATGAAAATAAAGACGAGGGGGCAAGGGATCCTATCAAAATCTTGCTCGAAGAAGCCCCTGAGCGGCAAAGGAACGCGATGATGGATAACTTTGCGCAGATCCTTCAACGACTACCTAGAGGTGACACATCGGCTTCCAACAGCTACTCTAGAAACGCCACACCGTTTAAGGTACAAGTTAATTTTGAAATCCCCATCTTCGAGGGTCAAATAGATGCAAATAAATAGTAAATGGTTAAATCTGCTAGATGGGTATTTTTCTGTTCATGAATTTTCAAGTCGGGAAAAGATTGTTTTCGCTTTTCTCAAAGTAGCCCCCCATGTCAAGGACTGGTGGGAAACCTACTGCGAGCAGATGAATGAAAGTAATGGCTCACTATTCTCAGCCACACCCACTTGGGATTCATTTCGGGATGCCGTCAAGGAGTAGTACTACCCTGTCAAAAACTATGAGGACAAATACATCAAATGGACCACACTGCGGCAGGGACGGGACCAAGATGTGCCAGAGTTCACAAACATTTTTCATACCCTTCGCACACAGTTGGGTATCAAAGATCCTGAGGTGCATCTGGTACTCAAATACCGTAGCTTCCTACACAGATACATCCAGGAAGAGATGGATTTCCTGAACATCTCCTCGCTCGGCATGGCATACTGATACGCTATCAAGATCGAGCAAAAGTTCAAATAGAAAAAGCAAGACTTTGGATCTGCAAATATGAAGCCCAAAGGACAAAGCCAAGGCGGGGTGACCCAAGACAACCCATCGAAGCCACAAGAAAAGAACAACACCACAAAGCCAAAGAAGGACACAGGAAAGTGGTGTGAGTTCCACAAGAGCCCCACTCATAATATAAGTGAGTGTCGGACCAAGCAGTCGCTAGTGGCCGAGTTGAAGGCTTCCGAATCAAATGCCTGTTCCGACCCTGAGCCAGAACCCAACAAGGGGAATGGCAAAGGGAAGCAGATCATTGATGTGGATCCCAACGCCACTATTGCCACCACCAAGATCCAGAAAAATGAGCTCGAAAATCCAGAGGAAGGGGAGCGTCTTTTCCACTCACAGATGTGGGTGAAGGGTTCGCCGTTGCAATTCATTGTCGATAGTGGTAGCCAAAAGAACCTTGTTTCAGCAAAGGTCGTGAAATGATTGGGCCTACCGACTACACCACACTTGCAGCTGTACAGTATTGGGTGGCTTCATGAAGGATGAGATCTCAAAGTTCGTCAGCAATGCCGCCTTCCCTACATCATCAAGCCCTTCACATATGGGGTATTGTGTGATGTTACACCTCTGGATGTTTGTGATGTATTATTAGGCCAATCATACTTGTGGAGGCGACATGCTGTGTATGAGTCAAGGCCTTGCGCTGTCATTATTTCTTTGGATAATTCATTATACAGGATACTGGAGGTAGCCCCACCTACTGCCACATCTTTGATCATTGCAAAGAAAGGCAGCAAGCTCATCTCCCAAACTAGGAAATTCATTTTTTGTCTGGTTCGCTCCCAAAGTAAGGGGAAGATCATTGCTACATCCATGACCCCCGCAAAGGGTTCCTCCACGCAGCAGCAACAGCAAAGGGATACAGTCATGACAGAATACAGGAACAACTTCTCCTCACCCATAGGGGTACCACATAAGTTTCGGGTAGGCGACAAAGTTTGGTTACATCTGTAGAGAGAATACCTTACCAGAACTCATCAAAAACTCAGACCACTCCGACATGGTCCTTACACCAATACCAAGGCTATGGCCATCAATGCTTTGAAGCACAAAATTCCTCCATTCCTTTGCTTGCACCGAGTGTTCAATGTTGACCATCGTCGACCATGCTTCCCACCATTTCTAGACACATCAGAGATTGCAGAACAGCTCACCAGAGACCCAACTTAGCAGAAGCTTCCTCATCTCAGGGAGGAACTCAACGCAATGGGGACCATTGGTTCCTAAGGGGGGAGGAATGATCCAGATGGATGTTGGTGGCCACCCACCTATCCCATTTGGACCCCCACAACTGTCTC
>APFE030038102.1:20254-45885 GCA_000404065.3 Pinus taeda
CTCAATTCCACAACCTTTGTTACAATACTGACCTTCCTAGCCTTTTACAATGCCAAAATTATAGTGAACTCGGGAGGCTTCTCTCCAAGCTTTTTGAGCATAGGAATAAAATCTTAAATCAAAATAAATAATTTGTCTTTAGGTCCGATAGATCATTATTTGGTCTCAGCGGACGTTAACCATCATCATCATCATCATCATCATATTATTTATTTATTTATTTTTTCTGTAAATCGAGCAAATTTTGATTAAGTCAAAAAGTTACGTCATTGTCTACAACTTTTCAAAATTCTGCCAGCCTCACTCCTACTGGATTTATTGGCCGGAAATTGATTCACCAGGATTTTTACAATAGCCAAAAAGGACTGAGAAAGCCAAAACAAGAGACTACCCATAACCCAAAAAGCCAACAAGATCTACACACAACCTCTAGTCATTGGGGATTAGAAGAAGTTACCAACACAAAGTTTACCGGGTTATAACCTGGGAGTGGTGGATGCGAAAATTGGATGTGCCATTCCTTGTGTTCCAAATGAGCATATAGATGGTTCAAATGAGCCTCTAAGTGAGTCAAACTGTCCCGCATCTTCCACTGGTTTCTGTGTAAATCATTAAGGAAATATATGATCTCATTAAGATTGTCTTATCTCTACTTGAGGAATTGGCCCAACAAATTCTTTAGTTTCCAATGCAAGGTGATTAAATGGATTTATTAATTTCTTCTCCCCCTAACGTGGCTAGGATATGGTAACCAGTGTGAGACTTCTCTAATAAGTTTTGAATTAGAGAGAAATTGCCTCTCCTAGTGCATAATTTGCTCTAGTCTCTGTATATTAGATTGGGTACTAGGAGAGGTCGCAATCTAGAACGCTGCAACTGCCTCCTAGGCCTAAACCTTAGCTCGAGATTGGCTAGGTTGGTAATGACTGGATTTCCCACGTTCCCCCCTTTCTTGACAAATGTGTCCTAGTTGATGATGCATAATGATTAACCCTCCAAAAAAATCTTAGTACTTGGTATGAGGGCACTTATAAATCAATTTTCGAGGCTTATTCCATGCAAGGTTTATTGGAGATTTCAAGGGGTTTACACTTCCAATAAAACTAATTCCATCGGGTAGCCTCACAGGCTCCATTATGAAGAGTCCCCCTTGGGGACCAACAACATAAAGGAGAATATACATGGAGCCCAGTCCCTTGTTAGAGGAGCTCGACCCAAAAGAATTAAGGACAAAGCGTAGTCCCACTTGAAACCTAGAACAAGAATTGGACAGAAACTCTAAGATTAAAGTTGGTGATTGAAGCTTTGGATGGGCAGGCCTTAAATTTATACCTAATGCACGCCTAAAAATATGTGGGGAATTGTCGAAAGCCTATAATAATGATGTCAAACCAAAGAAACCAGACAATCGAAATTACCTCAAGGAAAGGTTTAAGCTACCATGAAACCTCTATCCAATATCCTCTAGGTGCAGTGTATCCTAGGTTCAGGCACTTCCTAACAACCGTTTCATAGAGGTTGACCCTCTCCCATGCTAACTAAAGCCACAGGTTGACAGAGGATGATAAAATATTCCCTTGAGAAGAGGATTTACATGGTGTTTCCACCCTGAAGTCACATAGCCATTAAATTCCACATATTATCCCCTCACATTCGGGCAAGGACGATAATGAAAAATGGAAAATTGAAACCTAGGGAAATGAGACTGACATCCTTGTAACCATCGAAACCCCTACTCCTCTCTCCACTGCAACCCCTCCATTAAAGGCAAATGAATTAACTTGGAAAGGTGGTGCATTTAATTTTAGTAACCTCGCAGGTATCATGCATGGGGGAGGCGTGCCACACCACCTCCCACCTTAATCACCAGACGAGTCGATTGGGTAGTGGGCACCCACCCTTCGAGGTCCCTATCACTGTGTTCATCGACCTCCATTAGGCTGTATAATGACAAAATATTAATAAATGCTTGAATATTTAATATTTGTGATGGAAAGGGCATTTAGATTAAGAAACTCAAAGACACTTCAGGCATTGAATAAGAGGAAGGTTACCTAGAAGCATGGACCAAGCAAACATTTCGGCTCAATGAAATCTTGCCACACTATACATAACTGAAAAATCCATGTTGGCTACATAGAGGCCGCCCACTAGAGTATGTTTATCTTGACATCATTAATTGACCCATGGTTGAGTCACCATTACATATAACAAGGCTTGTATTTCTTAACCCTTTTGAGTGATTCCACCTTATATATTCCCACCAAGTACTTAGATCAAGCATCCCTAACTTGAGAAGCATGTCATCTGAGACTAACTCCTAAATCCACACAATGTAGGCTTATTTGGCATCCATAATTGATTTTTTTTAACATAGCCTATGGCTTCAATTGGTGTGTGTGATCCTTAAAGAAATCAGTTCTTTCACTATGTGTGTGTGTGTGTGCTTTGACTAGAGGCTTTGATGAGAACAAAGCCATTTCTTTGAAAAAATTATCTTTATATTGAATTAAAGGATACCATTAGATGCATGATCACCAAAGCACAAGTTTTGACACAGTGAGTCACTTTTCTAGGAAAGGCAATGTTTACAACCTCTTGGGCCTTTTAAATACTTTGAGCCACAAAGGAACTTTGGATTTGGATTTTCATTAAAGTTCACAACAATAAGATATAACAATTGCATTCCTTCAACTCTTTTTACCTAACAATGCTGCTTGCAAGATGCGATTGCATGGGAGCACTTTTGAGTTTTCTTGACTCTACATGATGCGAAGCATCCACTTTTCACACAAGCCTTGAGCTTTTCTAAAAGAGAACATTATCACTAAACTATGCCACTCCTTAGGGTTACAACAAAGCCCCTAGTTGACTCGATTAAATCCTCTTTGCCACTATAATTTGGTTAAGAGAAAGTCCATATGGAGTATCTCTATAAGCCACAATAAATGGAATCCAATAGGAAGATTGGTATATGCATAAGTACTAACTAACACCTTTAAGCCATTATGAAATCTAGGTACTAGAGTCAAATGCCTAAAATATACTTATAAACTTTATTAGCTATTTGTGCAATACCACCTCTAAAATGATTTCAACTAAGCTTGAAAGGCAAAGGGGATCCCTAGGAAATTAAACACTTAACTATGTTGAATTCATTGCCACCTTGACTAGATAATTAAGCAAGAATGTCTTCTTAAGTGAACCCACAAGCATTGTGTTTTGGTCATTTGCAACTTGGAGCTCAAGCCTTCATTGAAGAGATGAACAAATTCCATGGTGTTGCTCAACAATGCTTTTTCCTCCAAGATGGTAAGAAAATAATTGTTAGTAGGATGTCCATTTACCATTTGACCAATGTTAGGGCTGAAGAGAGGAGTACCATTAATGAGATCATGAGAAGTTTTGTGATGAAAGAACTAGCCTAGGGTATCTATGTCTAACACAGGGAGAGTCGAGGCTAGAGTGCAACCTTGCCCAGTCAACTTGATTAAGCCAACTTTCCTCATAATTAATTACTCGATAAACATATATACTTGTTGATCTTGAAAATCAAGTCTGTGTAGCTCAAAGAAAAAGCTAGGCAAAGCCAAGGGCATGTAGCATGGCCAAGATAAAAGACCATTTAATGTAATCATCTACCTTTTTCAAAGTCTACCTTAATGAAAAGTGTTTTCAATTCCATACATATAACACATTTAATAACTTTCCAAACAACCACTACATTATTCTTTTGATAAATCTTATTTGCTCTCTTTTAATAAGATGAAATAAGATATATCAAAGTTACATAACCAAAACTTTAAACAAAAATTTTAAAAAATATTAAGAAAATAATTAACATATAATTATTAATCATCTATCCATCTCTCACTTTTTAGATAAGTTTGATAAATCCTTTATTTATAAAATAATGTATATTATAATTAGCATATAATTATTAATTATCTCTCCATCTCTCACTTTTTAAATAAACTTGATAAGTACTTTATTTATAAAAAGATATATATTTTTATAAATAAAATAAAATAAAATCACACTAAAAAATCATATGTAAAATAATTTAACTCTATAGCCAAACTTCACCATCTTAAATTACCTAACGTGAAGAAAACAAAACTAAAACTAAAACCTATACGTAAATTACGCACCTTTCTAATTTTGAAAAAACCTTTAAACAATTTCCCCGTTCTTCTAAGCAACGACGCTTCCCACCTTTATCACTAAAGTTAGAAAAACACCATTTTTCAATGACTATGAATAGCTATGTACATTCTATCTTAGAAAAACAGTAAATATTAAAGTATCTCATGTCTCTGTAAAATATTTCCATTTAATGACGTAATCTGAAGGTTTTGGTTTGGAAATCTTTCAGCAATGCTTCCATGTAATAGCCATCGACCGTAATCACTCGGAATATTTGCGATTTTTCAACAAATTTTGAATCGCAGAGCACTGGCCATGTCGGTGGACATGAATATAAAATAAAATCTAAAATATAGATTAAAGTGGAAGTGAGAAAGAACTAGAAGTTGGGGCAAATTTATGACCGTTTGAGATGGAGCTGCTATATAAGAGTTGCAGGCAAATTATATCTTATTATTTTGAGATAATCTTCTTCTGTATTCTGCATTGGTTTGAATTGGCTTCTGCTTGTTATTTTTTGGCTTTCACTGTGCATTTTCTTTGTCGATTTTTCTTTTACCAGCTGGTGTTTGTTGAATTTTCTTTTACTTTTTCCCTTTTCTGGATTGGTTGATTTTATTTTGTTTGGTTCGATGCGGAGCAGAAGAGAAGAGATGAAACGCATGATTTCAGATTTCTGTGAAGGGTAATTACCTGAGCAGGTATGCTTCTGGTTTAAATTGAACCGATATATTTAAATACATGTTTTACCAGTATATTATGTAGGTGTACAGAATTTATAATGCCCTCTGGTCGACAATGGTTTGGAAACTTAGATGACTCAGAGGATTGTTTGATGATTTTTTTTTTCTTTCTAGTGCAGGGTTTTAAGTACTCAGACACAACTCATTGGAATTTCAACAAGAAAGTAATTCGAGGTAAATTCACTGAGGTCACTGGCTTACCTAGGTTTTGACCTGTTAAGGATATTTTTATTTTAAAGATTGAAATAAGATCTCATTGAACTGCCTTCCAGGAAGAGCCACCCCTGAATACAAAAGGAGGGAAGAAAATTGCATTCGGACGTCTTGTTTTCAGCAGGTACAGTGCATTTGATGGGTTACTCGCTTATCTAGGTTTTGATCGGTTAAGTGTATTTTTATTTTAAAGTTGGAATGAGATCTGATTGATTGGATTGCCTTCTAAGGAAGAAAATTACATTCCTACGTCTGGTTTTTAGCAGCGACAGTTTGGTAGTTTGCAGTTTATGGATGAAAGTCTGTTTGGTAGTTTGCAGTTCAAATGAGATCTGATTGAATTACCTTCCCAGAAGAGCATCCGCTGAATACAAAATGAGGGAACAAAATTACATTCTTACGTCTCGTTCTCGTTTTCGGCAGGTACAGTTCATTTTACAAGGCAGTCTAGTTGGCTAGTTTGCAGTTTACGAATGTTCATTTTCTAAGTCAGTCTGCTCGGTTTGCAGTTTTTTGGATGCAGTGAACATGGTCTTCTACCGATTATGCTTGATGTCTGCAGCATGTTCTTAGATTTTCTGTTTACTAGAGCCGCTCTTAAATTTTCTGTTTAATAGAGCGACCTCTTCCCCAATGTAGGGAATGTTCCCCAATGTAGGGAATCTCACAGGAAGAGTAGACCCCATTCATGTCCTTAGGGTCTATAGGGTCTTTAACCGATTTGAGAGAATTTCTAATGGTATTAAGGGGTTTGAAAGTAGAAAAAACTTTATTCCTTTTAAGAATATGGGCAATAAAAATACAATTTTTTTTAGTGTAATTTAAAAACATATAGTTTTTATAATTATATATTTTTAAATAGAAATATTTTTATTTATTTTAAATAGTTTAATATATTATTTTATTTTGTGATCGGTCTAGAAAAATTATTTAGGAAAGGGTGTTAAGGTTATTATCTTTAAATTTGAATTGTGACTTTTTATGACAGTTTTTATAATTAAAACACATGTTTTTAACCATAAGTCTATTTGGGTTTAAAAAACATAATGATTTTTAATAAAAAAAATAATAAGATTAACTTGATGGTAATTTAAATAAATATATATATATATATAAAAATATATATATATATATTCACTTCCTTAAATATATATTATATATTCAAATAATTTTATTGATTCAAGATAGTTTCACGTGTTAAATTATTTTATGAATTTGTGGTATTAGCTAAAAGCTTTTCCTATATAGATATGTAACCAAAATATTAAACTAGGGTGTCTAGAAAATAATTCCATTTCCTTGTAGGTATGGATCATTCACCAATGGGTGTTTAATAAGATTCTCATGTCAATGACACTTAGTGAGAATGTAACTCCTAACATTTTAAGTGTAGTTTTGAAGGATCATTTTTATCTAATTTTTTCCCTTAGCAAATTTGAGATGAATTATGGTTAGGTCAATTGAAAAAACCGGAAACCATATGGGTTGGTCAGTGCAGTATGATTATTAAAATTTGCAAATGAAAAGGTAGATTGGGTTGGAATTTAGTGAGCTTAAGCTTGAATTTACCTTAGGCCTTATTGATTATATTAAATAACAAAGTTTCATGATATCATACTTATTATTGCCATTTCAGCCATTTCAGCCATATATGTTAGATGTATTTTTGTATATTTTGATAGTAAAAAAATTAAATTACATTTTGTCATAGGATTGGTCAATTTCCTAAAATATAAAAAGCTTTATATATATATTGAGATACTTATATCCATTTAAATTTATTATTTAAGATAAAATTGTATAATTTGAGTATTTTGTAAATTTGTGGATTTCAAATGTGTAAGTTTATGATTTCTTTTACTTAAAATTTAGAATGCAAATCAAACATGGCTCATAACCTTTCTGTATAGATATCATTCTTTCACCAAAATAATAAACCAAGGTGTTTAATAAGGCATCCATTTTCCTTGTGGAAATAAATCCCAACTCTTTCACCAAAATAATAAACCAAGGTGTTTAATAAGGCATCCATTTTCCTTGTGGATATAAATCCCAACTAAAACACCAACCTGGGGTGCCTCATTAACTACCCATGTCAATAGCGATGATAATAAATGGAAATCATAATCTCTCACTTGTGGTATTCAAGGATCATTCTAGCGTCTTCATTTTTTTTCCTTATGCAAGGTTGAAATTAAAATTCTCAAATAGCACATTGTTCAACTATGGTTGATTTGGAGTTTTAGTGGATTTAGGCTTATGAATTTAGATTGATCATGATTGATACCATATGTTAATTGCAAGACGTTGCAAAGACTTGGATACTATATATTTAATATAGTTTATAGTTACTAATGTCAATTGGGTTTAGCTTGGGTGGTTAAAGGGAGAAGTTGTTACTCTCCTCACCTAGGTTCAAATCCTGTTTTTAACATATTTGACCTTGGTGGGCCTATTATGGTTGGAAAGGTATTAACATTCTCACTCTTATTCAAGTGCTTGATGTTGGGACAAAAATGTTCAAACCTTTTAAGCCCTAGCGTTAGCTCAAGCAATCATGAACTGGACAGGATCTCTCCCTTGAAGTGCTTGATGTTGGGACAAAAATGTTCAAACATTTTAAGCCCTAGGGTTAGCTCAAGCAATCATGAACTTGATGGGAGCTCTCCCTTGAAGTTAGAGAGTTCGTGGGTTATACAAAAGTAATATCCTTAATAAGTTATTTCATTTTTATAAAATAGATACAACCATACTAATGTTAGTCAAACATCATGATTGCTCAAATTCTATAAACTTACAAGACATTAGTAAGTCTAGACAATTTTGTAAATGTTATAATCATAGATAGCCATATACTATAGACTAAGATTATGTTAGAAGTAAATGTTATGGCCATAGACCGCTATAGGTTTAAAGTAAGATTAGATGGATACATATGCATTAAAAAATAATGGCATGATACAAAACATTCCTTAAATAGATGTTACCATCATAGGTTGTTTTTGTTGAACTTTGCTCAGTTATAAACTAGATGATTTCTAATGATGGCACAAGTGTCACATGTCTAAATTCAAGTTTGTGAAAGCCTAATTCCAACCAAGAGTTGCAAAACCTATGAGTAACATAACATTTGATCGACGTGAAATCCACTTGTTTCCATCATGAAAGATGAACACCCTTAATTACTCTCTATAGTCTAGTTGGTTTATATTCTCTCTTCGCAAGGTATTTTGTTTTCACTTAAGAAAAAATTGACTAAGTATCATTAATTAATTTTTTTAGGTGTCTTAGATAGATTGATATCAAGTAATATGGTTTAATCAATTTTGTACTTTGTTCATATTGATTATTGAACAACACGTATAAAGTCACGTCTTAGGCTTTGAGGAGTGTGATTTTTTGGTCAAAGTCATCAAGTGGTTAAACATATGCTGTGATCTAACTAAATTGTTATTGAATCAATGCCGGTTTAAAGGTTTATTTTGATGTTAACTGCAAGTGTTAAGCTAGAAAAGAAAGTGGGTAAGATGAATAACCTAGCAATAGTGTGCCAAGTGGGGCCATCGTGCACTTACGGCTTAAGTTGGGAATAACAACCAAGTAAGGATATTAGTGAGGTGATTGGGTGTTATGCATTGGAAGTTTGAGAAAAGCCATGGGTGGAGACAATGAGTAACTAAAAAAAAAATTATACAATTTTTATGGTATATCATTTTGAAAACATCAAAAAGGAGGGAAGTAATGACAATTTTTTAGAACAAAATCCTTAAATACGCTTAGACAAAGATATCGCTAAGGAATTGACAATTTGTTGTAAGTTATTCTTGAGGAATTCATTATAAATGATATTTTAATTTTTGTTTCCGAGGAAAAACTCAAGGGGAAACTCAAGGTACTGCGTGTCACTCAAGGTTGTTTGAATTGGGCACCTACCAATACAAAACTAGCCAAATGACTAACAACATTGGTGACAATCGATTGAGCTAATCCCTTGGGCTAAATGATATTTTAGTATTGACTTAAATGTTAAAATTGTAACATGGAAAAATTAACCTTTTGTGCTACTTTTCCCTTGGATGATTTTGTAGAGATGGTTTAACCTTGTGTAGTTTCCTTCCTTCCTTTATTTTTTCTTTTACCATCCTCAGTTCAATTTAGTTATTTGGGATCCTCCTTGTTCAACAAACACTTGCCAAACTTGCCTTGTCATAGTAATGCATTATGATTACTTGGTTTAATATGGAAGATGCATCCATCTAATTAAATTGGTATAATGGAGGATCCATTTCCTTGTTTTTTCCTTGGTCTTTTTTAGTGATCCCACTCCTTGTTGGGACCAATGGGGCCTTGCCCTTATGATCTCTCCTTTTGCCTCTTTGGGAGTTCTACCATTTGTTTTATTATGAGTATTATGAATCTATAGGTCATTATACATGGCTTGTTCATTCACAAGTTTATGTTCTATTGTTTTGTGAGAGTTCACTAGTTTCTCATGGAACAAAGAGTTGATTTTTCTTATTTTCCGCAGAATAGAGAGCACCTTTTTCTAAAAACTCATATAGTTGCATAATAGTGCATTTTCAATTGGGTGTAGTCCTTTTAGTATAGGGTTACTTTTCCTTTGTTTGAGCCTTCAACTCCTCTTGAGAGTCGTGGTACCCCTAGGGCACTCTTATCAAATTTCCCATAGATTTTCATCCTTATTCATGAAAATCTAAACAATTTTTGTGCCTATATTTTTGGCATTTTGTTTTCCTTTGCTTTGATTTGTTAGACCTTGTGATGCAATTTTAATTGCAAACCCTTCTCATCTCTTGGCCTTGCTGCTATTAGTATTCCTTCTTTCTGCTTGACTTTCTCTCTTTGTAGTTTTCTCTCTTTCACAAGAGAACAATTGTTGCAACCTTTTGCTCCCTCTTTCTTTTTCTATCTTGCAAGTCTTTGGGAGCCGGGACAATGGAGTGTCTTGTCAACCTCCTTTCTATTATAATGTTGCACCCTTTGTTCGTGAAAATGCTTAAATGGGATTGCATCCTATTAATAGTGTGGAAGTGTATACAACTTTCTCATCTTTCCTCCCTTGACTTCCTTGATCTATTCTTTATATCTCTGGTTCTCATTGTTGCTTTGACCCTTGTCTTAATAATCGTAGACATATTGTCCACAAGTATCATTTATAAAATAAGATAAGACAATTTTTTAAGCCCTCTTTCCCCTATAAATAGGCCTTTTCCATTAATGAACCCTTCAATATCTTCTCAAGCCTTTGTGGTTCATCTATTGAGTATATATTGGAACCTTTTGGGCAAGAAGATCTCTTGCTCCTTATGATTTGACGACTATGTATCCCCTTTGAATTCCCCTTAGGTACACCAAATTTATTATATCCTCCATCTATTCTAATAAACACCGCCTCAACCTAAACCGTTTTTATGCTTGCTTCCACCTAATTTTTTGGAGTCTCTTTTCCTTTGCCATGATATCTTAGACCATGTGCTACAATTTCTACTTGTAGGCCCTTCCCCTTGCTTGGCCTTGTGCCTATGAGTGTTCCTTCCATTCCCTACTTGATATATTTTTTCTTTTGCAAGGGAACCCTTGTTGCAAACTTTTGCATTTCATTTTTTATATCTCACAAGTCTTTTGGGTGATGGAGAAACTTGTTAACCTCCTTTCTATTATAGTGTTGAACCCTTCTCTCTTGAAGATTCTATAGGTAGGATTGCATTCCCTTGCCACTGTTAATAGTTTGGAAATATATACTACTTTACTAGGCCATCTTTCATCCATTAGGGTTCTTGTTTTTTCTCTCTTGTTTTCTTTAGTGGGTTTATGGAGTGATGTAGAATCTTAGGACTCTTGTTTGATCCTTTTCACGAGAAATTTTAGACTCCTTTTCGAAAGGTGTAGTATATAAAACAAAGATAATCTACTTAACAAGAACTCCTTATTGTTAACTTTCTGGCTTTTGATCTTTAACGAGAATTGTAGATTCCCTTTTGCAAGGTGTAGTAGTTAAAACAAGGGAGGATATTTCTACTTAATAAGACCCCCTTATTGTTAACAAAAGTAATTTCACTTTGTTAGGACAGCGCTTGCTGTTGTAGCACCTTCATGATGCTTCATGGACATATGGATGGCTCAATTTGGGTGGATGCTTGACCTTGGTTAGAGTGTTGGCATGTTTCTATTAGTTGGGAGGTTGTTACCCTGATCGATATGATGACTAGCACATTGGGTGCACACAAGGGGTGAGTTAGTTGCTCGATTAGCGAAGGTACCTACTAAGGAAATGGAGTGTTGGATACTTAGAGGAGGACATTTAGGCTATGTTACCAGATCCGCTAGGCCTAGTGGTTGGATCCACGGATCCCCGAATTAGAGACAGATTCAGAACTAGATTCGCAGGGATCTACCCAGCCTCTGTCTGTGGGACAGAGGTAAAACCGTCAACGTCAACGTGAAAATCCTAAGCAAACGTCAACACAAAATTCTGAAAAGAAAAATTCAACTGTCTAGTCACAATTTGTTGAGAAATCAATAGGGCTATAATTAGAATGATTTCTCTTATACTTGATAACTGCTTGTGATGTATTTTTACTTTTTCTTGATTATTAGCTTCTTCACTTATTATTATGTTGTTCTTATCATCAAACAACTACCAAAACATGAAGATCAATAGTACACAACAACATAGGATGTAGGTTGCAAGCTAGGACCAAAACCTCTCCTCTTGAGAGGAAAACCCACAAATCTCTTCTCTTCTTATAGATTTTTCAAATGATGATTTCCAAGACCTCTCGACCAAGACCATTATTCTTCCAAGACCAAGCCATACCTTCTTGATGATTTGCTTCTATACAAGTCAAACCTAGTCAAATCTCTTCCAGCTGCACAATTTCGACCCCCAACTATAGAATTTCGGCCTCCACTATAGGTCTGAAATTTTTGGTCCTTGCAATAGTTGTTGCTTTCGCAAGTGTGAGGGAAATTAGGGCTTCCAAGACGTCCTTGCTCCTTTTCTTGGGTTGCTTCTCTTTAATAGGGCTAGAAGGTGACTACAATTCCTTTCTTCGACCTTCTTTCTGCAACTTGACAACTTTGAACTTGTCGCTGCAAAACCCTAGCCTTATCTTCGCATGTGAGAGAGAGAGAGAGAGAGAGAGAGAATTAACCCACAAACTCCGTCCTTCCTTCTATCTTTCTTCGCTTGCCTTTCTTCTGCCTTTTCTTTGCTTGGATGATGAGGAATGAGTGAGTGTCCATAGGAGGTTGAATTCTCTCTTGTATGTAGGCTTCCAAGGAGGACAACATGCCCTAATGAGGTCGACTTGGTCTTGGATGGGTATTTTGACACTTTAGATACAAAAATAATTCTTTTGACATGTTACAATATGCCCAATGGGGGTCTTCTTCATATCACAATGAATCTATTGACTTCTTGACTCTATGAAAAACCCTAGAAGCACTCATTGGGTGCTTGACCTCTAAATAAAATGACCTTCAGCATGAAACCCATGCTACAAAAAATAACAATAATAATTTTTCTTTATTTTTACAATATACAAGAATCAAGAGTACATTTCATATTTATGAAGATCGAACCTAGTTACATATTTCAACACTCCCTCTTAACTAGGGAGGTATTCATAATGGTACATGTGCATTCTCATACTGAAGATATCTCATAAGAGTCAAATTGGAAGCCATCTTATAAGCTATTATTTCATCTTATCTCATTGCATCTCATCATACGAATCAACATTGTCACATAGCAAGGCCTTGACTAACAACTCTATCTCTCCACAAGATCAGAGCATAACATTGGCAAGACAATGATTGATAGACACCATCATCATTGTCTCTTAAGGCACATACGCCATCCAGATGTTCACAAGGTATGTCCTTCTAGGACAATTCCTGTCTTGGAATAACACATCCTCAAGGAATTTCCTCTTCGACTACTCTTACCTATTGGATGCCCTACCTCATCCTCAAAGAGTATCGGAAACCAGATGCTTACCCAATCCTCCATTCTTTTTTCACAAAGTGAAGACAAGAATGATGTGTCTATCTCTCCCTCTCAACTAGGGAGGATATACAACCAATCCAAGCTTGTCTCTCAAATACACAAGCTTCTTATTAAGAAGAGTTTTTGTCAAAATATTAGCTACCCACTCATCAGTGGAGATATACTGTACCTGCAACACTCCATCTTGCACCAACTTTCGTATGTAATGATACTTGTTGTTTATGTGCTTTTTCTTTCCATGGAATACTATGCATTCAGACAACCTAATGCAAATAGTGTTATCAAAATGTATAATTGTAGGGTCCATCTGTCCTTCAAACAAGTCGGATAGCAACTTCCTCAACCAGACAACTTCTCTACTAACTTCACATGCTGCAATGTATTCAAATTCAACACTACTAAAAGAAATTGATTCTTGCTTTCTACTCATCCATGATATCATAAAGGATCCCAAGCTAAAACATCCTCCAGTGGTGCTTCTTCCCTCTGTGTCACTGCCTCCCCAATCAGAATTTGTATATCCAATCAATTGGACATAATTATTTCTATCATACTTTAGGCAGTAATGGATTGTTCCTCACAGATATCTTAGTATATGCTTGGTTTCTATCCAATGGTCATATTTAGGCTCTATCTAAAACTGATTGAGAATATTCATTGCAAAACAAATGTTTGGTCGAGTGCTCAACAAGATACATCAGAGAGCCAACCAATTGTCTATACTTTGCAGGATCCACGGGGCTTGAATTAGAACTTCTTTACCTCTTCAAATTTGTGATCATGGGAGTTGTCATAAGTTTGCAGTCCATCATGCCAAACCTCTGCAGCATCTTAATGACATCTTTTCCTTGACCTAGATATATGTCATGTCCCTTCTCAAATAAATTTGTAACAGGGTGTTGCTACACAATTTTGCACAATTTTGGCTAAGGAAAAGCACCCAACATTTTTGACTTAGGGACTTAGGAGGAAATTCAACTTTATTTGGTTGCTAGTGGAATGTGGGGGCCACCCACATGTGAGTTCGAACTAGGCCATTCGAATGGCTTGGAGGGAATTCTAATAGCTGGATGGAGGGGCCCACATTAGGCAAGTAAGGCCCACGAAGATAAAAGGAGGAGGAAGCTCTCATTTGGATTCATTCATTCACCTTGCAAATCAAAATTACTTCACTGTTTGCTCTGCTGTTTAGTCGAGTCAACCAACTGTTTAGCCACGAATCTCTCAAGTTGGAGATTTAAACTTTCCTTCGGGGGACCTTCTGTGCTCGCCCTAGGAAGGCAGTTCCATCAACATTTCAGGAGATCCGGGAGTGTGTTACAACACTACCATTCAACCACATACAAGGAGTGCGTATTTTTGGGCTATCTGAAGAATACATAGGAGTTTGAGCCACCATTGATCAGTGATTTTCCGGGAGAGTTAGAGGATTGGAAGAGCAGCAATAGGCCAACATTTCTTGGGAGTTTTGGAGCCAGTAGAGCCAACAACCCAGCAGTTCGAATTATTGGGGACAGTGGAGAGGGCCAGTCCAACATTTTCATGGGGCTTAGGAGTAGGTGCTACAAGCCGGAATCTCATCTGGGAAATAAGGCGATTTGCAGTAGGGGTCAGCCCAACACTTTGGGACATTTTCCGGGAGGATTTGCAGGTAGAATCCAACAGGCTGAGTTTTGCAGTTACAACTGAAGTTGGGCTCCTTGGGGGTCAAATTTCAAAAGTCTAAACCAGCTAAATTCCTTCATGGGTTTTTCTAGGTTTAGGCCAAGGATTCCGAGGCTCAAATCTTATAATTTTTTGAGCACAGGAAGTAGTGTTTCTAGCCATTCGAACTTCGAAGACAAGACAATTCACTGGTCAATGCAGTGCAGATTGGTGTAGCAGTTGGAGCAGTCATCGATTCAGCCATTTCTCACTTGGGTTTGGTCATTCTTGTCCATTGAGACAAGCCCAGGTGCACCATTCTATTATCTATTGTAATTTGCCCTCAAAGAAGTAATAAAATGGCTCAGTAGTTCATTATTTCTAACATTTCCGTGGGTGCTTAATATATATTTCGTTTTTATTTTTGCTGAATATATTGTTTTATTTATATCACTTGATTTCCTACTTAGGAACATTACAGTGGTATCAGAGCCTAGTTCTTGGCTCAGCTGTGGGGTTTTTCTCCTATGAGAGAAGAGGACCAGCAAAACACCACATACCGAAGGCAGAGGTACCGGAGCAGAGAAAGAGAGTTGGAGATTACTCCAGACACAGAGGAGAGAAGGAAAGCAGTGGTATAAGAGGAGGACATGGTGGAACCCAAGAGCAGGGAAGAGATGGCTTTTGACAGCCTCCTGAGAGTGCTGAATGACTTAGCCAAGGGCCATAAAGACATGCTGGAGGAGATAAAGTTGTAGAACAGAGAGATGACCACTCCTAGAGGTTTTATATTTGGAGAAACTTCTGGAGCCTCTCAGCCATTCGATTACCCCTCATCAGTAGCACAACACCCATCGGCTAGTGGGCCAACTCGTGCCACACTGCCCTCTTTCGTACCAGTGGCACAAATTGAACTAGCAAGGGGTGAAGACCCCATTCAGATGGGAGATTATTTCAGAAAGTGGCAATCTATGGATGCAGACTTCAGGGAAGCACTCTCTTTTAGAGATTTTTGCAAGCTCAAGTAGAGTGAGAAGAACAAAGGTTATGGAGGACAAGGAACCTAGAACTATGAGCTACAAAGGACCATAGGGAGGATGCACTTCCCTACTTTTGATGGCACTACCAAGTGCATGGCTAGGGCTTGGGTTGAGAAGATGGACACCTTTTTCCAGCTCAACCAAATGACAGAATAGGAAGCCATCAAAATGTCCACGCTGCACATGGAGGAGGAAGCCCATGACTGGTTGTTTCATGGCTTGGCCACCCTAAGGCATGCCAATGTGGCTTCTTATGAGGATTTCACCAGGAGAGTGGTGGAGCGTTTTGGCTAGAGAGATCCAGAGGCCCATTTCAAAGAGTTGACCCAACTGCACCAAACAGGCAACCCGAAGTAGTATATCTCAGAGTTTCTGCGAGTATCAATGATGGTTCCGGATTTATCAGAGGGTAGGATGGTGTATACCTTCATTGAGGGCTTACTTAAGCCCTTGTGGGGACTGGTGAAGTCACGCAAAACCTCCACACTACAGGAGGTAGTTTTGTGCACTAGAGATCTACAGGGGGCCATCCCCAAGACTAGAGCGCCTTTTTCTGCACGGACCCATTTTCCACAGAAGGGGCATGAGACTAGACCTCCACCTCAGAGGACCACACACGGGGGCGGGCAGCTAGATGATGAGAATCGAAAGGACCTCAGGAGGAGGAAGTTGTGCTTCACATGCAGGGAGTCATGGGCACCAGGCCATCGGTGCACTGCTGGCAAAGCACACTATATTGAGGTCTTTTTCGATAGTGAGTAGGAGGACGAGGTGGAGCAGAAGTGTGGTGTGGGAGATGGTGAGAGTCTGACAGATAGAGGGCCACCACCATCACCTCCACAGAGAGGGGCATCCCTTGCCCCATCTGTGGGAGTCCTTGCTTCTTTATGCGGGGTTCCCAAATTTTTGACATTGAGGATCAGAGGCACCATACAGGGGCAGTGGGTGTCAGTCCTAGTTGACAGTGGGGCTACCCACAACTTCATAGATGCCCAGTTGGTTCAGAGGATGGGCCTCACCACGGCTGAGTTTGAGGGCTTTTCAGTCCTAGTACCAAGTGACCGCACCATACAGTGCACTCGATATCTGCCTGCCTTGACAATAGTTATGGGGAACTACTCGATGACGAACCATTTTTGTGGTCGATGTGCCAGACACAAACGTGGTGATGGGTGTCCAATGGCTGTACTCCCTTGGGCGAGTCACTACATATTGGAGGAAGCTAGAGATGGAGTTCATTGGGCCGGATGGCAAACTGGTAGTTCTGAGAGGTCCACCTCAGACAATCTCGAGCCACGGGATGGAGGCAGATCTGCGACATGGGGACATTGCATGGGCAGTAGAGCTGAGGATTTTGGAGGTTGGGGGACAGGCCCAACCACCACCACCAGACATGCATGCTTTGCTGGATAGATATATAGTTGTGTTTGGAGACATTCCACCAGGGCAACCACCAGACAGGGGATTCGAGCACACTAGTGAGTTGGAGTTGGGTGTGCAGGCGGTGATCACCACCCCTTATAGGCATCCTAAGGCCTATAAGGATGAGATAGAGAAGGCCATTCAGGCACTGTTAGCATTGGGCCATATCAGGCCAAGCTCTAGTCCCTTCGCTTCTTTAGTAGTACTGGTGAAGAAGAAGGATGGAACCCTTCACATGTGCATTGACTATGGTCCTTCAACCGGAAGACATTGAAGAACCGGTACCCCATTCCCTGCATAGATGAGCTGATGGATGGGCTTAGAGGAGCCAAGTACTTCTCTAAGATCGATCTGCGTTCGAGGTACCACTAGATCAGGGTGAGGGATCAGGATATCCCTAAGACAACTTTCTGGTGCCACTATGGGCACTTCGAGTTCCTGGTCATGCCATTTGGGCTGACCAACGCTCCAGCCACTTTCCAGTCATGCATGAACCATGTCTTTCGGGGACAGTTGAGGAGGTTTGTGCTGGTTTTCTTTGATGAAATTCTGATTTATAGCCGGACATGGAAGGAGCTTCTCCAACACTTGGTGGAGGTACCTACGCATCCTGGAGGAGCAGCAATTTTATGCCAAACTATCCAAGTGCAAGTTTGGCTTGATAGAGATGCTCTACCTAGTGCATATCATGGGTTTTGATGGGGTGAAGGTCCATGAGGAGAAGATACAGGCTATCCGGGACTGGCCGGTACCACGAGATATGATTGCGCTAAGGGGTGTCTTAAGCATTTGCTCCTACTACATGAAGTTTGTCAAGGGGTTCTCACAGCTGGCAGCACCCTTGACCAATGTGACCAAGAGAGAGGTTTTCGCATGGACTGATGGAGCACAGGTTGCCTCTGATCGCCTCAAGGAGGTGATGAGCAGTTTCTTGGTCTTGGAACTTCCAGATTTTTCCCAGCCTTTCACAGTGGAGTGTGATGCATCCGGGGTGGGAGTTGGAGCAGTTTTGTCACAAGATGGGCATCCCATTGCTTTCGAGAGTCAAAAGATACTACCACATGAGCTGTCATATTCCATATATGACAAAGAGATGTTGGCCATCATGCATGCATTGGCCAAATTTCGACAATACCTGGTGGGCAACAGGTTTTGAGTGAAGACTGATCACAACAGACTTCGCCACTTCATGGGGTATCAGGGCCTCAATGACAGGCAACAGAGATGGGTCAGCAAGGTGCAGGACTATGACTTTGATATAGAGTATATGTGGGGAAAGCACAATGTAGTGGCCGATGCTCTATCTCAAAGACCAGCTCGTCTATCACTCATGAGCATCTGCCATGATTAGAAGGCTCAGCTATTGGTGGAGTACTCCAAGGATAGGAGGGCATGCGAGGTCTTGGAGGGTAACCATGCAGATGAGCGTCACTGAGTGATGGATGAGGTCATTTATTACAGGGGTGCATTTTCCTGGTACCCAACTTGCAGTTGAGAGAGAGAGTGCTCCAGGTAGCACATGACTTGCCATTATCCGGGCACTATGAGTTCTGGAAGACATATATGGTAGTCAGGGAGAGATTCACATGGAAGGGCATCAAGGGAGACATGCTGAAGCACGTACAAGAGTATGAGGCATGTCAGCGGAACAAGGGGGAGTTGATTCACCTTGCAGGATTGTTATAGCTGCTTCCCATCCTCGAGGGGAAATGGGAAAGTATATCTATGGATTTCATCACAGGGCTCTCCACAGTGCAGGGGAAGGATTGCATTTATGTAGTGGTCGACAGGTTGACCAAATATGCCCACTTTTTTGCCATCCCCACCTAATACACAGTTGCACATGTTGCAGAATTGTTCTTTCGGGAGATCTTTCGGTTGCACGAGCTCCCCATGAACATTGTGAGTGATAGGGACACCAGGTTCATGGGAGGTTTTTGGAAGGAACTTTTCATATTGGTCGGGACCAAGCTCACTCCTAGCACTAGCTATCACCCTTAGACAGATGGCCAGATTGAGAGGGTTAATCAATGGTTGGAGGGGTACTTTAGGAAGTACGTGACAGGTCAGCAGAGGGCTTGGATCCGATGGTTGCATTTGGGCGAGCACTGCTACAACACCACCCACCACATGTCCATGGTATGACTCTTTTCCGTGCTTTATATGGATATGATGCATTATCTTTTGCGGACATTGTTTTTGGAGACAACCGGGGCCCAAAACGAACAGAAGATGTACGCATACCGAAACAGGACAGAGAGGCATTTCGAGGAGGGGGACTTGGTGTACCTTTGGCTACAGCCTTACAAGCAGTCCACGGTGAAGCAGAAGGGGGCCGAGAAGCTACAATCCCGCTTATATGGGCCATACCGGGTGATCAGACGAGTTGGGGAGGTAGCCTACGAGCTGGAGCTACCTTCGAGGAGCAAGATCCACAATGTATTTCATGTCTCAAGCCTTAAAAAGGTGTTGGGGCAACAGGTGACAGCAACAACAGAGTTACCCCCACTGGATGATGATGGCATCTTGGTTTTGGAACCTAAGGCCATCCTGGAGAAGAGGGAAAGGAAACTAAGGAGTAGGACCATCAGGGAGTTCTTGGTGCGTTGGAAGAACTTACTAGATGAGAATGCCACCTAGGAGGGTGAGCATATTTTGGAGCACCCAGCTTTGAGGTTGCTTGAGGGCAAGTGACCTTTGGGAGGGGAGGACTGTCATGTCCCTTCTCAAATACATTTGTAACAGGGTGTTGCTACACAATTTTGGCTAAAGAAAAGACCCAACATTTTCGACTTAGGGACTTAGGAGGAAATTCAAATTTATTTGGTTGTTAGTGCAATGTGGGGGCCACCCACATGTGAGTTCGAACTAGGCCATTCGAATGGCTTGGAGGGAATTCAAATAGCTAGATGGAGGGGCCCACATGAGGTAAGGAAGGCCCATGAAGATAAAAGGAGGATGAAGCTCTCATTTGGATTCATTCATTCACCTTGCAAATTGAAATTACTTGATTGTTCGCTCTGCTGTTTAGCCGAGTCAACTGGTTGTTTAGTCATGAGTCTCTCAAGCGGGAGATTCAACCTTTCCTTCGAGGGACCTTCCATGCTCACCCTAGGAAGGCATTTCTATCAGTATTTCAGGATATCCGGGAGTGTGTTACAACACTACCATTCAGCCAAATACAGGGAGTGCGTATTTCTAGGCTATCTGAAGAATACGCAGAGGAGTTTGAGCCACCATTGATCAATCATTTGCCGGGAGATTCAGAGGATTGGGAGAGCAGTCGTAGGCCAACATTTCTTGGGATTTTTGGAGCCAACAAAGCCATCAACCTTGTAGTTCGAATTATTGGGCTTGGGGACAGTGTGGAGGGCCAATTCAACATTTTCGTGGGGCTTAGGAGCAGGTGCTACAGGCCAGAGGCTCATCTAGGAAGTCAGGGGATTTTGCAGTAGGGGTCAAACCAACACTTTGGGACATTTTCCAGGAGGATTTATAGGCAGAATCTAGTAGGCCGATTTTTGCAGTTGCAGCTGAAGTTAGGCTCTGTGGGGGCCGAATTTCAGAAGTCTAAACCAGCTAAATTCCTTCGTGGGTTTTCTGGGTTTAGGCCAAGGAGTCTGGGGCTCAAACCTTATAATTTTCTGAGCACAGGAAGTGGTGTTTCCAGCCATTCGAACCTAGTAGATAGGGCAGTTTTCTAGGCAGCGTAGTGCAGATTGGCGTAGCAGTTGAAGCAGTGATCGATTCAGCCATTTCTCACCTGGGTTTGGTCATGCTTGTCCATTTAAACAAGCCCAGATGCACCATTCTATTATCTATTGTAATTTTCCCTTAAAGAAGTAATAAAATGGCTTAGCAGTTCATTATTTCTAGCATTTTCGTGGGTGCTTAATATATATTTTGTTTTTATATTTTGCTGAATAGATTGTTTGCTTTATATCACTTGTATTCTATTCCTTCGTGGGTTTTTCTGGGTTTAGGCCAAGGAGTCTGGGGCTCAAATCTTATAATTTTCTGAGTACAGGAAGTGGTGTTTCCAGCCATTCGAACTTAGTAGATAGGGCAGTTTTCTGGGCAGCGTAGTGCAGATTGGTGTAGCAGTTGGAGCAGTCATCGATTCAGCCATTTCTCACCTGGGTTTGGTCATGCTTGTCCATTTAAACAAGCCCAGATGCACCATTCTATTATCTATTGTAATTTTCCCTTAAAGAAGTAATAAAATGGCTTAGCAGTTCATTATTTCTAGCATTTCCGTGGGTGCTTAATATATATTTTGTTTTTATATTTTGCTGAATAGATTGTTTGCTTTATATCACTTGTATTCTATTTAGGAACATTACAATATATCTCACTAGGTCCTTGTCAAACTTCCAACCCCTAGTAATAGTGCATCAACCCTAGATCCTTCATATCGAATTCTGCTGCCAATTGCTTCTTGCATTCTTGAATATGACCTTCCACACCCGTTATGAGAAGATCATCCACATATAGAAGAATGATTATGGGTTCATCCTTCACTACCTTGATATAGAGATTCAGATCAACAAAACTCTTTGAGAAGCCCAATATTTGTAGATATGTGTCCATCCTTGCATACCAAGCCCTTGGAGCTTGCTTAAGGCCATAAAGTGCCTTCTTCAACCTACAGACGTGAGTCTCTCTATCATTCACTTCAAATCCCAAGGGTTGTTCTATATAGACTTCTTCATCAAAAGTACCATTCAGGAATGTTGTCTTGACATCCATTTGATAGATGCTCCATCCCATCGATGTTGCCAAAGAGACCAACGAACATATATTTGTGTATCTAACTGTAGTTGCAAATGTCTCTTCATAATCAATGCCTTCTTGTTGGGAGAAACCCCTAGCCACAAACCTTGCTTTATATTTATCAATACTTCCATCTGCTGCATGTTTAATCTTGTAGAGCCACTTGGAAGTCACCACAAAGTTGTCTTTCAGCCTAGGAATGATTTCCCAAACTCCATTCTTCATTATTGATTGATATTCTTTATTTATAACATATTTCCATTTTTGATGATTGACAACTTCTTCAAAGGTGGATGGTTCTGCTTCAATTAACTTTGTCATATAGCTTGCATACCCTGAATACCTTTTAGGCTTCTTTCTTTCCTTGAATGTACCTGTGGCTACTGCATGTCCTTCTGCATCTTGAAGAATAGACTTCAACCAATTAGGTCTCTTTCTATTTTCTAGAATGATGACTTGCTGCATAGGTTCACTCGGACCTTCTTCTTCATGATTGGAATCCTCTTCTTCCCTAGAACAATTTTCAAATATAGGTAGTTCATCATCAGAGTCAATCAAGAAATCTTTAGACTTCTTATATGCAACGCTTTCATCAAAGATCACATCTCGTCTTAGTTCATCATCAGAGTCAATCAAGAAATATTTAGACTTCTTATATGCAACGCTTTCATCAAAGATCACATCTCGTCTTAGTTCAATTCAGTGCCCTTCCTTTATGTAGATCCTATATGCCTTTGAAGTGTTACTATAGCCAACAAATATGCCTTTAATGCTTGTAGGATCCAACTTCTTTCTTTTATCTTTTGGAATGTGAATGTAGACAAGACAACCAAATATCCAGAGATGGCCTACACATGGTTTCTTCCTAGTGAATGCTTCTTCAGGAGTCATGTTGTCAAGTGATCTGTGAGGAATTCAATTTTGAATGTAGACATCTGTTTTGGTTGCTTCACCCAACAGAAATTGAGGTAAGTCTTGATCATGTAACAAAACTCTAACACTTTCTTCAATTGAGCGATTCTTTCGTTCTGCTACTCTATTTTTCTTTGGATTATATGGAACTATCAACTCCCTCTTAATTCTAGCCTCCTTACAGAAAGCTATGAGCTCCTTAGATGTGTATTCTCCTCCATTGTCAGATCTTAGTACTTTTATCCTTCTTTCTATAAGATTTTCTACTTCAAATTTAAATTCTTGAAATTTTTCGAATACTTCATCCTTGGATTTCAGCAAATAGATCCAAGTTTTCCTTGAGTGGCCATCAATGAAAGTTACATAGTGTAGATGACCTCCAAGATATTTTGTGGACATAAGATCACAAACATCAGAGTGAATGAGATCCGGAATTTCTTTTGATCTTGAAGCATTGCTTCCAAATGATTTCTTAACATTTTTACCTAATGCACATCCCTTGCAAACTCCTTCATGGTCCTCCTTTAGTTCAGGTATGCTATTCACCATTGTGTTTAGAGTTGGTAAGATTTTCTAGTGAAGGTGTCCAAACCTTCTATGCCAAAGCTCACATGGGCTAACTTCAATGTGAACCAAAGCTTGAGAGAGAGGTGTAAGTAATCTATAGAGTCTTCCTTTGTGAAAATTCTATTACTGTAGCAACTGATTTACTTTTCCTACTTATTTCATCATAAGTTATTCATGAAATTACTTCAACAAACATTGAAATAAATATTGCTGTAGATATCACATCATAATACAAAAACAAAAATATGCACACATTGACATAGTTATTTTGGACTAAGGTCCCCGGAAAGACCCAATGTGGGAAAACCAGTGCATTAAGGGAGGATTTTATTATTCAGCATTTTTCTTGTACAATAGGGTGCCAAACTGGCTTACCCACAGATAAACAAACTTCTAGCACTTTCCTAAACCCAACGTAGGCCCTACTAACCTCTGCTACTACTTGAAACCCTCTGCGTCAGCCTGAAACCCTCTACGTCAGCCTACTGAGGCTCTACACAGCCTCTCTGGGCTTTTGCGTCACTCCTGCAGCCTCTCCGTGGATGACCCAGGCCCATCTGCCTCTACGCAATCTCTATTGCCTTTGCGTAGCTTCCTCTAGCTTTGCGTCTACCTCCTCTGCGCTGATCTCCCGTCTCTCTGTTCCGTACTTGCTGCCTCCTGACTGCTCTCCAGACCACTGGTTCAATTTCTTAGCAAACCCTGCTCCAAAAATTGAACTGACTGGTCTCCCTCAGTATATTCTCCAAGTGCCCCTCAAGCCTCCTCTTATACTTTTTTTGTTGATATCTCAACAGCCGAGATTAAGTCCCTAATCAACGACTAAGATTAGATATGGCTTGATCCATGTCTTTTGGACCATTCTAACACAGATTCATATTAATACACATTAATATTTTTATTTTCCCTAAAATTCCATTAAATATTAATTATTAAAATCTCCCTGATCTGTTTAGAAACTGCCGAAACCTTTCTGGGTATTGAGATCTCATGTCCCCAATCTCCACCAAATTTCGTGGCTAGAGCACATCCAATGCTACCCCAAATCAACACTCCCTCTTAGCGAGGATTGTGCTCTAGCAATACTCCTCACTAAGTATTACTTTGATCAACTGACATCGGTACCTGCGTTGATGCTAGGCCTCCCTGCCCAACATCCTCTACACTGCTGCATCCTGTACTGCTGCCCATGGTTCTGCCACTACCACTGCTGCATCTGTACGACAACTCCTTCTGCATCCGTGCTGCTGCTGGTCCTTTCTCCTAGCACTGCATGCACACTGCACCTTCCTCTGCATCTGTGCTGCTGTTGGTCCTTTCTCCCAACATTGCAGCTGCAATGAAACTCCCTCTGCATCTGTGCTGTTGTTGGTCCTTTCTCCCAACACTGCATCTGCACTGCAACTCCCTCTTCATTTGTGGTGCTAACACACTACTTCTGAAAGGGGTTTTTTACCATCCCCATCTTTTCCCTGAAGTAGTCAAATTTTGACTTTCCAAGGGCCTTAGTGAGGATATCTGCCACTTGTTTCCCTGTAGGAATGTAGCTCAACTGTACAGCTCCATGTTGGACACAATCTCTGACAAAGTGACACTGGATATCAATATGCTTTGACCTATCATGAAATATTGGATTCTCAAAGAGTTTGATGCAACTCTGATTATCACACATGATCTTGTGTTATTCCTAACTCGGAATATTCCTCAAACCCTAGCAAAAACTCCAACCAAATATGTGCAAATGATATAATAACCCAGAAGTGATAAAATAACAGTGGAACAACATATAATAATGTAAACCGGAAATATAAGCAAATACACAAGAAATGCAACGAGAAATGCTAAGCCATTTTATTATACTGAGCAATAAATGAGTACAAGAGATGATTAAATAGATGGCACCTCGACTTGCACAAGGCAAATGAAGAAATACTCTCAGAATGACAAGAATGGCCTCTCTGCGTGGATGCTGCTGTTGTGTTGCTGCTGCTGCTAGAAAACAAATGATGATTTGGGGCTGCTCCCCTCCTCGGAAAACGCTGAAACTTTGGATTCGGGCTCTACTCAAGAAACCCAGAAAAACCCAGAAAGCTTTTCTGAAATGGCCGACCCCCGAAAATCACCCCCTTGGGGTTCTGC
>APFE030038106.1:3273-27011 GCA_000404065.3 Pinus taeda
ACATGTGACTACATAAGTGATCATCCCATCACTGGTGATGATCTCGATACGAAACCACTGCGCGAGCCATCTTACAAAGGAACCTCCTAAGAGGTCCTGGGACTGCAATCACATAGCGCTGAAGCTGACGAGGGATGTCGTCTATGCTCGTCTCGAGAATGTCCCCTGTCAAGTGCTCTAGGTGACTCTCGAACTCAGCCAAGGTCTCTGCTGATTCGTCCTATGGGGCTGGAGCTGGTGCAAGTGGTTGCCTTCTCTCGAAAGGCCGGAGAGAGGATGGTCGCTGTGGACCCACATCTGCATTTTAAAAAATTATTACTATCAGTTTTGAGACGATATAAAAAATAATAAAAATTAACATTAGGAAAATGTTGAAAATGATTACCTGAGTCATCCCACTGCTATCCTAGAGGAAGAGCCATGTCTGGGTCCCCACGAAAGTCAATCCCAGTATATGGAAAGTCCTGAATAGAAAATACCTGATGTTCCAACCACTGGAAGAACTCAGGTTTGAACCGGATGACCTCGGTCCCCTCATCAGGATGACGGGCCATGACTGCGACCCATCGCATCAGTTTAGGCTCTCGGGGATGCCAAACTACAACTATGAGGTGCTATGGGATGAACATAGGAATCCGCTCCAGGCCAAAGCTGACGACTACAACACCATAACCAAAAGTCTTTAGCCGTTCGTTCTTGGCCCTGGTTAATTGGCCCTTCACGTTGGCCAACACAACATCGCACCAGTTGAAAACGGTGCCCTGAAAGCAATCGACTGCCATACGCATCTGGGATCTGGTGGCAATGTGTAAAGCGACAGCCCCGCAAAGTCGAGTAACAGTGAATGCAATTACTTTCAGTTCAGGAAGGGTTATGTACTTGATGTTTATCCCTTTGTCTCAAGACTGCCTGTTGCAGTACTCTAGTCGAAGGCTATGAACGGACTGGCCACCCGCCCTAGCCCCGAGGAGGGTCAAGTCAATGCCTCTCTTAGGCAAACCGGTAAAAAAATATATGTCCGCCGGCTCAATATCGAGCCGGTGGCCACCAATCAAGAAGCACTGGTCCTGTACATTCCACCTGTCAACCATCCACTGCAAGAAGTCCACCTGAGCCCTCATGCCTGGAATGGCCCAGTATTTGTACAGTCCACACGCCCTCAAAGCATCAAGCGAAGGTTGATGATTCCATGCGGCTGCATCCACATCCTCCTGCTCGCGTTCTCTCCAATCTACCATGATGTGCTTCCTACATCAAGCCAAAAGATCTATTAGCATGTTAGAAAAGTTTTTCTTTGGTCAAATTTTGAGAATTTTTGGTTGAAAACCCTTGGGTCGGGGTACGCACCTTTCCTTTAGACACAGTGCGTGGGACCACACTTTGTCCAAAGGGGAGGTGCGGGCCCCGACCTTTTTCCCAATGGAGAAAAAGTTGGGGTCCACAGGTTCGCAGTGGTGGACCTGCGTACCCCGAGCGGTGGTTTTTCGCCCAAAAACCCTCCTAAAAAACCAAATAAATGACTAAAATGAAAAACTAAACGGATGAAAAACAAGAGGAGGATGATGTGGATTACCTGGTGAAGACGGTATCCGATTCCGACGGTTGGATTCTCCGCAATCCTCTCGGGAAGTTTTCAAAGCAAAAGCACTATTTCCTCACCCAAATCACAAATGGTAAAAATGAATTGTAAAATCTCCTTTTTATAAGATTTTTGAGTAAATAAATTTCGAATTTGTTTATGTTTCACTTTAAAAAGGTATTATTACGAGATTTTTATCTCTTTCAAGCAGGTATGAGTAATGTTCGTGTTTTTGTGCAAGATAACAGGATTATTCAGGTGAAATCGATCATTTTCAACTAGAGTCATTTTTTAAGCCCTTTTTTGACTCCTAAAACATGAAAAGATTGCCGAGTTTCTATTTTAAACTCATTAAAACGGAATTAAAAGACAGTCGATTTACATATATTTTTCGACTGTAAAAACATAAAAAGATCGCCAGATTTTTGTCGTTTCAAATTCGATATTGGTTATAAAACGACCTGTCCTTGGTCGCTTTTTTACTTTTTCAGATCAAAGGCACTAATAACGAAATGTACTCCTTGGTCGTAAAATATCAAGCGGCTCTCTCAAGTATTATTTTATACTTTTTCGGACTTGGGAGACACAAATTTACGAAAAAGTCAAACCCTAGAGTCTTCTTTAGTCTTTTCAGACTCTCTAAAAATGAAAAACGTTGAGTTTCTCCTATACTGGACTCATTAAAATTCGACAGTAAAGGACCTGTTCTATTACAAACAGGAACGAACCAATCCTTCTTAGGGTTCGCATTTAAACTAAGTTGGACTCACCCGAAGGGTGAGATTATAATCTAGCATATGTTATCCTCCTCAAGCTTGTAAAAAATAAAGAGGTACTTGCCAGAAATGGTGGGGGAAAAGAGAGAAAAGTGAGTCTGTTTGTCATACTTTATAACCACTCTTGAACATGACATTTCATTTCACAATGGGGTTGTGAACTATTCACCTAACATTTGTTGATCGAAGCATATTGAAAGTCTTGTTAGCCGGTTTGGGGTATTAAATTCTGGGTCACTCATCACCAAACATCTGGTTCTGTTCGTTACGTGTGTTCAAGCAGCTCAGTGCAAATAGCCATTCCATTCTGCCAAAAATGTCTGTCCTCCATCTTGGATCCATCCCTAGTCAGTCCTTGCAAACTAAATTTCTTCAACTGATCTAGTGATTTCGGGTGTTGTGAGCCTTGCTTCACGACGGATCGCTTCTATGACTCCGGACTCACTTATCTAGAAAGATGATATAGGAATCGTCAGTACCTTGAGGATCGTGGCATGAACTCAATGGCAGGTTTCTCGCCTTTGACGACAATTTACATCATCGACTTTCGATCAAAGGATTCCGTGACATGTTCGACATCAACACATCTTATCACATTTCATGGATTGTGCTGAGTACTTTGGGAGCCATTGTCATTATTGGTGGTTTCTCTCACGCTTGTTAACAATTTACATCATTGACTGGTAATCAATCGGTTTCTACCATGTTCGACTTCGACACATTTAATCGCATGGATAGAATCGTACTGTTTCGGGACGTAGAAATGAAGACCCTAGATCTAGTTTCCACCATCCAGGTTGCAAGGAATTTTGTATCCATTATATTATGGACTATTCATAAACAGATGGCTGCGTCCATACTGTGTCCACATGTGTCTTTACTTATGATGTGTTATGAGATCATTCCTATATCAGAGTAGTAGTTAGTCTTCTAGTCAGTTTTCAGTCTCTTATTCAGTTTTTATCTGAATATGGGAATGCCTACCTCAGCGATGATATGATCCCATATATATATTTTGCATTGAATGTTTTTACAGGTTCAAACTGGGCTCTCCACAAGATGATCCTCGAAATGATAAAGTACTTCACTCTTCCTAAAATGATAAATGAAATCCTCATCTACTACAGACTTTGCACTTTAGGGGGCAATCTGTTACACAAAAATATCGTCACCATGACTATTTGCAGTTAGTATGGGTCTATCATCACTTATATTGTCCTCCTACAAGTCTCAGACCTTAGCTCTTCATGTCAAGCTTTGCAAATGAGAGAAATACATTGAACATCAATATTACTCTCGTTCCGCACTTTCTCTCACTTTTGCCTACGGGCCTGCACTCTTTGTTCATATTAACTACGTATCTGCATGCTCTGTTTATAAAGGCGTGGGTGCGTACCCCTGTAAAAGTCAAAAGGGCACAAGTTTATCTAAAAAACTCACTTTGGGTTAATTCTAGATGTTTCTAGAAGGAATTTTGACGTGGATTGTTCCCTCCAAGATGGTTCATGCATCCCAAAAGAGAAGGAGCTAATCCCTTGATAGGAGGAGGTATCCCTTTGAAGGAGGGCTTTATCCCTTTGAAGGAGGACCTAGTAACTTCCCTCCATTGCACTATAAATTAAGGCATTGGGTTAGTTGCTGGAAGGGTTAGAAGCTGAACATTTTTAAGGGTAAATGTTGATGGAATTGGGACTTTCTAGTTAAGCTTGAGAGGAGAGATCACATACCTTTTGGCTTCATTGGGAAGTGAGTGAAACTTATCAAAGTAGAGGAGACTTCTTGTTGGACCCTGGGAGGAGCTTGTACAGCATCAAGGCACAGGTTGTAAAGTTCTTCTTTGATTTGAATTAATACAATCATATTCATTTTTCTCAACAAATTGTCTTATGTGATTTGTTTCATAATCTCCTTGATCATTATGATGGATATGCTTTACGATATTGGCTTTTCAGGTGCTATTTAATTTGTTTGCTTTTTGTGTTTGCAGACTTGCTACAAAGGAGCTCATTTGGAGCAAAGGAGCGAGGTTTCCACAAACTTGCATTGGACCCAAGGTAGGCCTAAAAAACTTGTTTGCCTTTGTTTTTAATTGCATATTTAGAGAAAGATAGTTTTTGATTGGCTTGCTTGTCACTAGATATCTTTAGATACTAGGGAGGTCGATCTTGTCTGCAACCTCGACTCATTCCATGTGACAGGGACTGTTAGGATTGGTCCACTGGTGAGTATTCTTTTGAGTTCAGAGAATGCTTTATTACATTCCTCAGTCCATTCATACTTAAAACATTTACGCTGAAGGGTTGTAATCGGCTTTACAATTTTGGAGAATCCTTCCACAAATCTTCGGTAGTAACCGGCTAAACCCATAAAGCTTTGTACTTAATGTTCGTTTTTCAGTATTGGCCATTCCATAATTGCTTTTACCTTCTCAGGGTCTACTGAAATCCCTTCACTTGATATGATATGACCAAAGTAATGAATCTTTTTTTGAAAGAATGAACACTTGGATAATTTTCCATACAACTGATGTTTTCTAAGGTAGGACAATACTATCCGTAAATGATCTTCATGCTCTTTCTTATTCTTGGAATTGATGAGAATATCATCTAAAAAGACTTGTACAAATTGATCAAGATATTCATGGAAAACATTGTTCATAAGATTCATGAATACTGTTGTTGCATTTGTTATCCAAATGGTACCACAGTAAATTCATAATGTCCAAAACGTGTTCGGAATTCAGTCTTAGAAATATTGTTTTCAGAAATCCTTAGCTAATGATAGCCTGATCGAAGATTAATTTTTGAAAAGACAGTGGCTCCTTTCATTTGATCAAAAATATCATCGATTCAAGGCAAAGGATATTGATTCTTTATTGTAGCTCGATTTAAGTCTCGATAATCTATGCATAATCTTAAGGATCCATATTTCTTCTTGAAAAAAATTACAGGAGCACCCCAAGGTGATATATTGGGTCGAATATGTCCTATATCCAATAGTTCCTTCAATTGAATTTGCAATTCTTGAAGTTCTGGAGTTGTCATTCTATAAGGTGTTTTAGAGATTGGTTGAGTACCAAGTTTCAATTCAATAGTGAGATCTAACTCTCTTACGAGGGTAAACCTGGTAGTTCCTTTGGAAATACATCCGGAAATTCGATTAACACTGGATATTGTTCTAGGGATGGCGATTTTTCTTTACTTACTTCTTGAATTACATATGCCTAACAACCTTTTCTTAAGCAACGCTTCATTTTCATTGTGGATATGTAACGTAAAGATACTTTTCTTTTGATTCCTTGAATTTGGATCGCTTCTCCTTTATCATTTATACCTAGAATTATTTTCCCATAACAGTCTACCCAAGCTTGATGAGCTTCTAGCCAATCCATACCTATGACAAGATCATAAGTTCCTAAGGTTGTGACATAAACTTTCAGTTTAGTTGTACAGACCCCTAGGTCAATTTTGCATTTATCCACTCTTAAGTCTACATATTGGAGTTCTCCTGAGGCCATTTCCACCTGTTTGAAATCATTTTGTCTGCAAGCTGCCAACCCACATTTGTTTAATGCATATGACGAAATGAAACTATCTGTGGCACTAGTATCAAATAAGATTTTTAGTTTTATACCATTAATAATACCTTAAGATTCCACTACAGTGGCTTGTTGTGTTGCTTGGTCGTTGTTGACTACTGCATGAATTCTATGATTACCTTGATTATTTGATATTGGTTCCTTTCCAATCCTATGCAATATATTTGACGAAGCTTCTAGACAATCACGTTGAAAATGCGGTCCTCCACATCCCAAACAATTAAGTTGCATTGATCCTCTTCAATCAGGACGTGAATTTCTAGATAAAGAGCTTTGTCCTCTCATGTTATTTCCTCTCAAATTTCTCCCTCTATTGGAAGTTCCATGAGATGTCCATGGATTGGTGTTTGATGATTCAGCGGCTATAGTGTCTACTTCCATGGGAGCTCTTGTTCCTACATTTCTTGGGGAAAATCTATTACCATAAGGTGGCCTCGAGCTACCTCCTTTGAAGAAATTTCGGGGAGTCTTTCCTGGAAATCTTGATTGTAAAGGTCCTTCTGGCCTTACATCTTTTTTTATCCCTAGATGTTCTTCCATATAACTACCACATTCTACCGCCTCAACTACTGATGATGGTTTCCACATGCTCACCAAGGCTCTAATATGAGGATTTAACCCAAATATGAAGCGTTCAGCTTGACGTTCATTAGAATATAAGTAGTGAATGTATTTTACAAGCTTCATAAACCTTATCTCATATTCTTCCACTGTTTTATTACCTTGAACTAATGTATGGAAGGATCTGGCTTGTGGTCGTTGAAAGTATGGAGGTAAATACTTTGCGCGGAATATTTCCTCAAATAATTCCCAAGGGACATTATCCGATGTAAGGTGCAGTTGCTTTTTCAGATTTCCCCACCAAATCAAGGCACTTTCCTTTAATTGAAATAAAACAATTTGTGTTTTTGCAGAAGAAGAATATTCTCTTAATCTAAAGCATTTGTTCGTTCCTTCTAACCGTGCCTCAGCGTGTTCACCTGCTCAACCTCCTGAAAATTTTGGGAGTTTAATTTTCTAAAGCTCCCTAGAAATATCTTCTTTTGATCTTTTGTGGTCAAAATTCCTTGGTTCCACTAAATTGGTAGCTAAGGGTTGAAGTTATTCTTTGGTCTTAGCCTTAGTTGATTCTTTTAATGTCTCCAATAAGGCTTCCAATGAGTTCATTATCACAGTAAACTCTGGTGCTGGCGCGATTGGTGTTGATAATAGTCTTGGTGGAGACGATGATGATAGTGTTGGCGATGGGGATGACGATGACAATAGTGGTGGTGATGGGGATGACGATGACGACGGTGGCAACATTAATGACGGTGATGCTGCCCGATCACATCGTCGTCGCTCATATGTCTTTACCATTGTAATGTTTCCTGTATACATAATAAAATTCCATAAAAATTTAAGGTAGACATTCGAATTTAACATATAGTTTTCTTTTTGCAATTTCACATTCGTAAACGGGTATAGTTTTTTTGCTCTTTTTATCTACTAGGCAGATCTTAATGGTACTGAGGTCAAGGAGGGTGGTCTTGCGACCTCCTTGTCCTAATGTAGTGTATTCTATCCTAATATGAAATAATGCATAAGTGTATGGTTATTAATGCCTAAGGTAAATCATCCAAAATTAATTACTAAGTAACATTCACAAAATTAAATATTAAATACTTTGTTATAATGAACATCATCAACACACCCATCACACCTCAAACTATTACCTTTAAAGAAGGACACACATAGTTATAATGTTGAATATGTTACTTAGATGTATACTACTGGAATATCAATTATAACATTTTTTTAAATAAATATAAGGGTCAAACTTTAATAGAACCAATTTAGATGATACCAATTAAACAATTAAATATCATATTTATTTATCTAACATAATATTTACATTATTTTATTATTCTTATCAAATTTTTGATTTATAATTAATTAAACAATATCATTTACTTTGAACTAAAACAAATATAAAAACGACGAATATTTAACAAGCGATTAATACGTACGAGTCTATCCCATACAATATACCATATAGGTTAGATTCGGATAAAGTCGTATCTTGGTACGCTGTAAAAAGCATTACAAAAGATTTTGTTTCATGTGAGTTCAGCGTAAAGAGCTTACGCACCCGGTAAGTTGTGTTAGGTTTGCAGTTTTCCTAAATGTGAAGGAAGTGTCAACGCATGGTCGACATTGGAGTTCGTCAGCATAACCTGCCAAACTCATAATACATTCACCCCCCACATATATCTATATCTATATCTATATATATATATATATATATATATATATATATATTATATATATATATATATAATATATATATATATATATATATATATATAACAAATATTGTTATGAGCATGAGGTAATATAGTGCACGCATAGTGTGAATGCTACGCCTCCATAAAAGCGATATAAGTGGGGAATAATACCACTAGTTCTGACCGCGGGATTACTCCTTGTCATACAAACCTATGTGTGATACAAGTTGGTCACAATGAGGTTGGGTTCTAATTTCATAAACTATTAAGACATTAAGTACATAAGGATGCTCAATGGTTTTTGGAATATATTAACACTTTTATTCACAATCGAGGGCCAGAGACTATTGTGGCATCATTGAGCGTATTTCCCCTAACAATGCACAGATAAATTCATTTCCCATAACCCGAATACAATCATAGTAAGTGGAACGTACGGAGCATAGGAGTAGTTGTTTGAATTTCTGGGTGTGGTGGCAGTGTCGATTCTACGTGGGAGGTATTTGGAGTAACACCATGTAGTATGTGACACGTAGCATCTTATAGTGTTACACATTTCAACCGGTGGTATTAGAGAGCCTAGGCTCGAGCACCATATGTCTCATTGACTGCAACAATGATCAAGGTGAATTCGAATGAAAGGACATGTCTCCGTCAATTATGGACATCGTTGATGTAATGTATCTAGATCAATAATTTACGCATATTCAGGGAAGATAATCAAATTTAAACCCTCAAAAGGTCAGGTAGTTTCACTTTTATGTGATAGTATTAGACCCAACTATTTGTAGTGAACAAATTCATCAGGAGAAAACGGCAAACCCCCATTGTCATTCAGAACATCTCACTCTCTGTGAAAACTTGGAGTTGCATAGAGGCATCTGGAGGTGTGAGATGTCTGTTGGGTCGATCACACAAAAGCTACAACGGTCTTCAGGCAGAGGGCCGAGATGACACTCCCGCTGCTATCGCCACAGCGTTGCTAACAAAGCTAGCGATTGCTCGAGGTAGCCAAGACAATATTACTGTAGTTGTCGTGGATTTATAGAGACGCCGACACCATCAGAGCAGATGACTATTCATTCCTTATTATATATTTCTTGGTACGATATTTTTTTGAACACATCTTTATTGGTGTTAGTATTATTATATATGAAGATCTGGCAAATTTTTGGTTTTCAAATACAAATTTAAATGTACAAACTGTTAACAGTTGTAGGATTTCTTTTCTCGGTATACCAGCAGTAGGAAGGTTGGAGGAATGACTAGGAGAGAAGGAATGCATTTGGAGCCAAGGAAATGAAAAGGCAAATAAATGGTATCAAATTTAAGATAGACTCAGTTGAAACCAGCAGAGGCAAATTGGAATCAGTTCAGAAAACAACACTTTGAAGATTGATGAGATAGCAAATAAAATAGACATGTTGCAGGCTAGGATTGAGAAGATAGAGTTGGAGAAAAAATATGTTAATGAGGGGAATCAGTCATGGGTACATCATTCCCTCTGTATTGGTTCATTTGAAATGGAAATTCTAATGGATAAGGAGTATGCTATTGTGCAGCAGCCATCAACTTAAGCAAAGAAACAATCCTCTGTTGTTAAGTCAAACAAGTCTGATAACAATTTAAAAGCCGACAGTGAGCCTGCACATCACTAGTTTTTGAATTATGCAATGTTTTGGAAAATTGTTACTTTGCTAAGATAGTTTATATAGCTATATAGTTGCCAGATAGATAATGGTAGAACTAGAACCTTGCATCAAGCGGTTATAATAGAAAGTAGTGCTGATATTTGAGAAATTGTTCTTCAATTTTGATTCTAGACCTCCTAATGCTTTGTATTATCTTTCTAGATAGTTAGGTTTAGCATAAAGACCAATTTCGACGAACCGGTAAGGAATAAATTACTTTCTATAATTCGAATACAGGTAGGGCAGGCCAGTGAAGAATTTACAAAAAGTAATACCATTGTATACCATTATTCAAGTCAAAATTCAGGAAAACGCAGGCAGATGTAAGGCCTATAAGATCAAAGGATTTTAATAATTTGAGGTCGGAGGATTAACGGCTCTGATACCAAATGTAAAGACCACAAACAGATGCAAATACAGTAAAGGGATTTATATCATGAACCTGTATACAATTTCTTGAAAATCTTACAAAAATCAACTAATAAAACTGTTGGGGTACCTACCTGTGCCCTACAGTTGAAGATGCCTCCAGCTGCACTACTACAGTTACCAAAAGCCCGAATCCACCTAGCCAAACTAAGCAGAACCTGGTTGCTCGATTCAATAAGCTTCTTAGCAGAAGCCGACTATTTCCTCCATGCCCAGAACCTCAGAACAACTCAAGCTCTTCATGTGGATGATTTTTGTACATGATGTTCCTCCTCCTTCCCTTTTTCTTCCTTCTATTTTTCTTCCTCCATCCCAAGTCATTGTCCCGTGGTTTTATCCTGTTGTTTGGCGGTGGTCGCTCTTCCATCTGCAACCCACCACTCAGTATGCTGGTGACAAGCTCCTTCCTTACGTATTCCTCCCTTAACTCTTTTAAAGGTCACGAATGTATATGTTTTATGTTTTAATAAATCATATTATGTTTTATTAAAATATTCTTTTAATATAAACATTATATCATATATATGTCGTATGATTTAATATATCACATTATGTTTTATTAAAGTACTCTTTTAATATAACATTATAACTTTATACCTAGTGCCCCTTTTAATTAATTTCTTATATATATTTTTAAAAATTATTTTATTAATTATTAATATAATTTTTTATCAATAATCTGGAATATATAATTTATATAGTCCTCTTTTAATATTTACCCATACATTAAGCAATATTGATGGATGAGTAGAACCTCTATTCAAAGAAGTGTCATGGTATTTAGCACTTATAATTAATTTAGTATATAATACTAGTGTGGTGTATGCGACACATGCATATGTAGCTATCATATGCATGCACCATATGCCTGCTATTATTCCTGCGTTCTTGATATTTATAAATAGGTCGTTACATACACTCCCCCTTTAGAAAATTTCTTCCCGAAGTTAGAGTTTTTATCTTATCTGATTACTTATGATAGCAATTAGTACATTCTTTTAGGATTGTAAATCGAGTTTTTTTTTTTTTTTTTAGAAAGTAAGGATACCATTAAATTGGTGTTTTAAATACTTTTAGGTTTATGATTTTAATGGTCATGCCTTGCTCTAAACAGGTTCCCAAGCTATTCTAAAATCATCTTATCCTTGCTAATCTCTTCTGCTCCCATCCTATCTGTCCTCTACTGGAGTATGCCATGGCATCAGTTTTACTAACCTAACCATTCATAAACTCTAAGGGTGACAGTGTTGGTTATACTGACCTGATTCCCAGTAGACATCCAGTAGTCATCATCACACGTCTAGGGGAGCGTGATTCACACAGTCCTCCCATGACTCTAGGGTTCAGAGGATAAACAGTGGGCAACACCTCCACCCCTCCCAGTAGAATTAGGGTTAATACCCTATCATAGAATCTCTTCGAGCCTTAATTGTTTTGAGGTCCTATCATCACGTGGTCATTTTGGTAATGGATATTATTTGCAATCATACACTTATCCATGCATTTATAAAATGTGCATTAACATATTAAAATAACTTATGCATAATTCACATGTGTCAGCTACAGTATAACATATTTTGCCATATTCTATTCATGTCATTGACTTTCATTTAAAATGTAATTATTCTTTGATTTCTATTCCATCAATCATATTGACATGCATAAATAAAACATAATTATAATATCTTAATTCCCATCAGAAGTAAAATCATTTAAATGTCTTAAACTTTACTTTGAAAATTATACTTTAGTAAGATCAATAACATATTTCATTTTGGCATCCATGTACCAGCAGAATTTAAACATATATTATGTCATAAAAATTCACGTTTATATATGATCATTCAAAATGGTTCTAAGTCTCTGATTTGCAGTAAAGTAAATATATACTAAACATAGTTTAAAGTTCTTCAAAATTGACACAGATTAGGGTATCTTTGACATATGTCCTATGTATTTTCCCAAGTAGCTGATTCAGGACTATACTTGTCCCATTGGACCTTAACTTGGTCTACCAGGCGATTCCTGAGCTGTCGAACCCTACGTTCCAGTATACGTAACGGTTCGATCGACATAATTCCCTCGTCCAATACCTGCAGTTCCTTCCATTGAAGGTTATGAGATTGATCAGCTATATAATGTCTTAATATAGATACATGAAATACATTATGAATTTTATGAAAGTGAGGTGGCAGGACAAGACGATAGGTGACAGGTCCAACTCTTTCCATGACTTTAAATGGTCCAATAAATCGGGGTGACAATTTTGTCCCTTTTCCAAATTGAATAGTACTTTTATTTGGTTTGATGCGGATGAAAACCTGATCCCCTACTTCATACTTCCTATCAATTTTGTTAGTATCAGCATAACTCTTTTGTCTATCTTGTGCTTCCTTTAATCGTTGACTAATTTGTCTTACCTACTCTTCCATTTCTTGGATTAATTCTGGTCCTATTATCACTCGATCTTCTAACCTGTCCCAACTTAACGGTGTTCTGCAAGGCCTCCCGACCACATCTAGACATCCCAAGGGTGTGGAAACCTAGTTCTAGCACCCTCCCCTGCTACCTCAGGTGAGACCTCAGTCTGTGCTCTACGAGCTGTTGCCAAAAGGGCCAGTAGCTGCGGGATTTGTTTGGTTAAATAACTCTTCCGAACCTGGGTCAGGCCCATATAAGCCAACACTTGGCATTCCATGTGGAACCCTTGGTCGTCCAAACATTTTACATTTTCTCACTTTGAAAATACATTAATTACATTCCACGAATAATGCGTAGGCAAGATACATTGACATATATGACTTTGTGATGACACTTTGGAAAGCCATGACTTGGCATTCATGACATGGAAATTCATTATGATATGTCCAAGCTAAGCCTTTCTCTTTGCTTCTATGACTTTGACTTCTTCATGATGGATCTTTTCTTGCTCATCTTCACCCTCCAAAGGGTTTAGATCAGTGTTATAACCTTCCAAGTTAGCATGAGTTTCCATGTCTTTGTTTTGGTTGAATATTCCTTCAGGTTATTCATGATGGTCCCTTTGGTGCTTCTTCTATACAAGTGTTCTCTTGTAGCCTCTCCTTGGCTTCCTCCTTGAGCATCATCATGTCATGTCATGATAACAGTGCCTGCAAATGGAACTCACTCATGACAAGACAACATCAGTATTGAAATATCCTAGCCTATCTTGTTCCTTATGCAAGATGATGATCAAGATAGGACAAAGTGTTGGAATGAGAATGAGGCTCAAGGATTGTGCAATGTGTAGTTCCAGGAGGCAGTGTTGAAGGTATAGTCACTATGATTGTGCAATGTGTAGTGGCTAAGAGACTAGAAGTCAAAACTGTGCAGTTGAGGGAGACAATGATGCAGTGAGGCAAGCTTGCTCATTATGATTGTGTAATGCACAATTTTGGGAAGATTGAGCCAAGTGATTGCACAGTTGTGCAAGTCAAGAAGCTAGTGAGCCCTGGCTATTGACTGAGACTGTGCATTCTGTAGTGGAAGACTGACTCAGAGGGAGAGTTGAAAAATTTTTAGGGATAAGAGGTAGAGACTAAGCACTATGATTATGAAATGTGCAATCCTTGGAGGAAGTGACTGTGCAGTGTGCAGTTCCAAGAGGAAAGGATGCTTCAATGTGACTTAAGACTGTGCAATACGCAGTTCTATGAGGGAGTTAGCAAAATGCTAAGATAGTGAATGCTCCAAAAATGCCAAAGTGTGGGATTAGTCAGAAAAGAGAGAGAAAGACATGAAAATAAGTCCTGAAACAATGATCTCACACTCAAGTAAAATCAACACAAACCAAAAGAATACTCAATACCCAAAATCAACAAGCATGCCTTGAAACGACAACAAAGCAACACTTATTTCTAAGTGTGGTAGTTGAAGTGTAGATTTGCGACACTTAAAATACAAGTGAAGATACATATTTCGAATACAACTAGAAAGTGCACTAAGATGTAGGAGAGTGTATATCACATATCCTTATGATACATATGATTGGTTAATGTAGAAGAGTGCGTTAGAGCTACATCTAGTGGTGCGCTAAGATACAACACATGTAGTAGTGAAATCAATCAAAAGTGACACTTGCGATAGTAAGAAAAGGTGAAAAAACACTTGCAAAAACTCGAAAAAGTGAAAGTGACACATGCCATAGTGAATAAAAAGCAAAAGCGACACTTTTTAAAGTGAAATCAAGAAAAATGACAATCGCGAAAGTGAAAGAAACACTTGTGAAAGTAAAGGTGCATGAAACCGACAGTTGAGAAAACTCACTGGAATGATGATAAAATTGCAATTAGGAGTGAGAAATATTTTCAATCGAGGTTGTGCACTGACTGTCGACATGGATTATTTAGTTACTGTTCTTATCGATTGCACAAACACTTTCTTAAGAAATTGCACAACGCTCAAGAGTTGCACAATGTCTACCACTAAGAACTGTGTAGCGATTATCTCTTAGGAACTACGCAGTCACTATTTTCGGAGACTGCACAAGCACTATTTTCAGAGATTGCACAGACACCAATTCCAAGGATTGTGCAAGCATCATCCTTAAGGACTACGCAATGCCTGTTATTAGAGACAGGCATTGATTGTCTAGCTTGCATAGGAAATGTGTGCTTATGAGTACATCAACTATGCATGTGTAAGAAAGTGACTTCAACACTTTGGACCTTTTAGAAGAAGACTTGAATACTTAACAAAACAAAAATCAATCATTAAGTGATTGTGATTCACATGGAATTATAGATTGTAAGATCACAAGGAGGCTCTAAAATTTAAGTGTAAGCAAAATTTTGGAGGTTGTTTGTCCAGGAATTTGATTCCATCCTAACACACCATTCATACAAGTTTGTCCAGCTCCAAGGGTATAGGCTTGATTGGCCTCGGCATGTGCTCATCCATTGTGGACTCTTAGAATGAGGAGAAAATAGTAGTGGGAGAACGAATCCAATGAACTTCTAATTCTATTAAAGATGATGCACAAGTTATTGTTCTTTGGGATGGATCTTTTTTTAAGATGTTGAATAGTAATTAAGGGGTCTTCAACAATATTAATTATTTGAATTTCATTTTCTTTGACTAATTGAAGTCTAAAGAGGAAGTCATACATATTAACCAAAATGTTGGGCCTTTTTCCTAATCCCAACAATACTTAATTTCATAATTTTCTTCAAGATTAATAAGAATCCCTCCCCTCCTACCACCCCTATATAATGTGTTAATATTACTATATTATCATAACTTTATTTAATAATTTTAAATAAAAATAATAATAAATATTATAATTATTTTTAAAAATAATTATTAACTATAAAAATATATATATAAATTATGTGTAATTATGTTATTATTTTTGAAAACGTGTGCCCTGCTAACATAATATTGCAATGTACAAATAACAAATGTGTTGCATTTATTTACTTATAGTTACAAGAGACTTATTAAAAAAATCATGGATTATGTTTTATTTATTTTAAAACAAATATTTACTAACAAATTCACGCATAAACACATATTTATTTTAGACACCTTTGATTGTGACATGATACTTGTAAAGATTTTTGTTGTATATTTTATTTTTTAAAATAAAAATGGAAATTACAAGTGTACATGGTACTTAAAATATATAATAATTGTAATAGATTTTGAAGAAAAACATATTTGCGAAAACAAATGGAACTATAAATTTATAAAAGGTTATAACTATGATAATACTTGATATATAGATTATAATCATGCCTACTACACTTAAATGGTGATAATGGTTTGAGATCTACTATTACACTTTAATTGTGTCAATGACATGAGGTTTAACAAACAAAAAAATTAACACTTAATATAATTATTATTTTTAAATGTAATATTAAAATTTTATATTCTTAAATGTAATATTAAAATTTATATGATTAATTAAATTTTTATTTTTTAAATATTTTGATAAATATAATATCTAATTTTAATTTTCTTAATAATATTTTCATCTAGATTAAAAGTTAATTAAAAAATAAATTAAATTATTATTTTGTAACTTTAAATACAAAATCCAATATTTATGAACGTTAAATATATGTTAGATTTTAATGTATTGGAATATTTTATGATAATATTATAAGGGATGTTTGGAAAATAGGAATAATGATGGATTCAATTCCCATGCGTCCTTTTGACTATCTATTAAATAAGTAAATGAATTATTATTTTTAAATGTAATATTATAGTTTTATATGATTAATTAAATTTTTAATTTTTTTAATATCTTTGGTAAATATAATTTAAGTTTTAATCTTTTATAGGATATCTAAACCACATTAAAGTATTAATTTATAATTTTAAATACAAAATCTAATATTTATGAACGTTAGCTTTTAATATATTGGAATATTGTAGGATAGTATTATATTGTGATGTTTGGAAAATAATGATGTGTTTAATATAATTTATATTTTGCATAAAATATTTTGTTTTATTTTCAAGGTTATAAGTGAGAATGAGATTGTCGGTACATTTATATTTTTATTTAACAATATTATAGTTTTTAAGTATTGATGGATTTTCACAGTGCATTATATTAAATATCATTTTTTTTTTGGGATTCAACTGCGTTAAGTAACTCATTCATCTATGACCATTTCCATGAGAGGTAGTCGTAACTGACTAATTTCTCATGATTTTTGAATAGTCCACTTAGCACTCATTGCATCGGGTGATGCTCACAGGGGCGAAGAAGTGGGATTGAAAATACTGAAATGAATCACATAGCGTCAACCATCACTTCTGGGGCTTGCACTCGGTAGCCAAGACTTCTTATAAGGCGCAATTTTTGCTTAGAAAACAATGGAAATTCTTGCAAAATTTTGATCAAATATGCGGAAATTTTTTGACATCCAAATTATAGTTGTCAAGATTCAAGATTTTGGGTGCTCCTGGAGTTTTTTATGGTGATAGATCCATTTCCACCATAAAAAAACACGATTCAAGCACTTGTACTATCATATTTTTTGAAGGAAAAAAGGTCGGATTCTAGCAAAAAATGGTCATCCGGGTGAAATTGATGCCTCGGTAGACAATGTCTTTAACAATTGATTCATCAATAGAGTACATGTGATAAGTAATATTTGAATATGGGCGGAGAAGATAACATTTTTCATCTCAATCAATACTCTTATGCTCAAGCCCACAAGAAGGAATGACATTGTTTGTATATTGATAGCCCCATTTGAGAGTTGACTTATGAAAAGTCTAGATGTCACAAGCAAAATTTGAATCTGGGTGAGAAGATAACATTTCTCCTCTTAATTAGGCTAGACCCAATTACCACCTAATATTAAATAATTACAATAAATACTTTAAATTTGTAGTATCCCTAACCCGGAATATTCCTGAAACCCCAGAAAAATCTCCAACCAAATATGTACAAATGATATAATAACCCAGAAGTGATAAAATAACAGTGGAACAATATATAATAATGTAAACCGGAAATATGAGCAGATACACAACAAATGCAACGAGAAGTGCTAAGCCATTTTATTATACTGAGGAATAAATGAGTACAAGAGGTGATTAGACAGATGGCACCTCAACTTGCACAAGGCAAGTGAATAAATACTCTTAGAATGACAAGAATGGCCTCTCTGCGTGGATTTTGTTGTTGTGTTGTTGCTGCTGCTAGAAACAATTGATGATTTGGGGCTGCTCCCCTCCTTCAAAAAAGCTAAAACTCTGGATTCGTGCTCTACTCAAGAAACCCAGAAAACCCGAAAAGATTTCCTGGAATGGCCTCACATTGATCTGCGTCCCAGCTACTGGAAAATTGTTGTGCTACTGTTGTTACTAGAAATCAGATGAGGATTTGGGGCTGCTCTCCTCCTCAGAAAAGGTTAAAACTCTGTAATCAGACTCTACTCAAGAAACCCAGAAAAACCCAAAAAGCTTTTCTGAAATGGCCGACTCCCGAAAATCACCCCCTTAGGGTTCTGCGTAGTTCCTCAAAGACGTTGATGAAACTGTTGCTGAAATGTTGATGAAACTGCTGTTGAAATGCTAATGAAACTACTGCTGGAATGCCAATGGAAATACCTTGTCCGAGCAGGCACTCAAAGTCCCCCGGGGCTAAGGGTGAGATCTCCGAACGGAGACACTCAATGCACTAAACAGTGTTGCAGACTAGATAAACAGCCAGCGTGCTCTAAGTCGAAATGACTATCACAAATGCTCATAACCGGAATGATCAAAATGAGGGGGCTCCTTTCTCTTTTATAACCTTTGCCTCTCTTAATCCCAAGGCTCACCTCCTCCTGTGTGATTCCCCTCTTGCCACGTGTTCCTTTCCTCCTGCGCAGTTCCTCCATGTGTCTGCGTGGGCTCCATTACTGCGTCCCCTTTTGTCCCCCTTGGTGTTGAGCCCTGAAACTACATTTCTCCTACACACTTTCCTAGACTTTTTCCCCTCACCTGGACCTCATAAGCTATCAAAAATCATTGCATATTGATATTAAAAGAGCATTGAAATGGTTTTCTAACTATGTTTTTGTGTTCACTGTTTGAATTAGATTTTGCTCATGAGCTGCGGAATGCAGCCACTTTCCGCAGTTGATTCAACTTTCTGTAGATGTCTTTGTTAAACTCTAGGTTGCAGGTATCATCAGGCAAAACAAGGCATGTGGGCAAGTCAAGAATGACCTGGACATGGATCAGGTCCTATTGGTTTAGCCGGATTCATTAAGGAAAGTCGTGGTCAACAGTGGTCAAATGGTGGTCTAACGAAGGAGTCCTATGGCAGCCGGACTCTGTTTTCAAACACGTGAAGGATTCGTGGCCGTTCCTAGATCCCTGAGGTCATGTTGACACCTGTAGACTGCCCCACGATGTGAATCCAATAGCCACTTTTGATAGATTGAATAATCTCGGCAACCAGTTTTCCAAGCTTACGGACGTTGTCCTTTTACGTGTCCTCAATTAAAGATATTTCATAGGAAAATAGTTATGAATTTTTGTTATAAATAACGTGTTTCCAATCACATAGAGTTAGTCTTTTGTTGATGTAATTTTATTGTTAAGTTTACTGTGCCATGACACTAGTCCTACTGTGGTAACGAGAGAATTCTTCCTCTGTTTTGAAATATAAAGAAGACTCTGTTTCCATATGACTGTGTGAGCATAATTCTAGACTGATAACCTGTTGACCGAGGCCGTGCAAAGGGCCCCTGAATGCTGAGGTTTTGTTTTCCTTATTGCTATAAAGTTTTTATGTAGTGTTTCCTTATTTCCATTGCACATATTTCATAGTTATCCACCTGTGTATATTTCATTTTTTATGGTATTAACATTTCATTCCTGTACATGATTTTTCAAGCTTTGTATATTGTTGTTAACACTGATCAGTGTGTGTGTTTCAGGATAGGGTAGGCTCGGGCATTTTCATACAATTTTTGCAATAACTAGTGACATGGGATTAGTCTCTCTATTGACTTTGCTTTTCTTAGTTTTTTTAATTCCAGTTATGCTTTGACTTTAGTCTTATTCACTTGCTTTGTTAGTTAGTTTAGATATCAACTTGCTCATATCATTGACATTATCTCCTAAAGCCATAGCTTAGACTACCTGGCGAGCTATCAGACTATGAATGATGTGATTTGATTTTAGCTTTACTTTTCTGCAATTAGATATCAACTTGCTCATATCATTGACGTTATCTCCTAAAGCCATAGCTTAGACTACCTAGCGCACTATCGGACTATGAATGATGTGATTTGATTTTAGTTTACTTTTCTGCAATTAGATATCAATTTCCTCATATCATTGATGTTATCTCCTAAAGCCATAGCTTAGACTACCTGGCGAGTTATCGGACTATGAATTATGTGATTTGATTTTAGTTTACTTTTCTGCAATTAGATATCAATTTCCTCGTATCATTGACGTTATCTCCTAAAGCCATAGCTTAGACTACATGGCGAGCTATCAGGCTATGAATGAAGTGAATTGATTTTACTTTTATTAGTTTGCAGTTTTTGATTTGTTGAGTGCAGTAGCTTAACTCATTTTTCTTTTTGTATTTAGATAAGCAACAAAGATAATGGTTTCATGATCAGTAGTTCATTATTTGATTTGAATAGCAACACATTTTCATTTTTGTTCAAGTATTAATTTCATCACTAGTATGTTCTAAGACCCTTTGAAGTGTTAAGTTCCGGAAATCATTATAGAAGAAATAATTGCCTTAAAATCTATATCCATACTTGCCTTCTAGAGTATTCTTAAAACTCAGGGATAGGATTTCCATTCACATTAGGAGATAAATGAAGATAAAAACCCCCAAAACAAAATAAAAATCGAAAACAACAAAAAGTAAGAAAGAGGTTGTCTTGCACATATAGTGCGCCACACTTTATCAGTTTACGACTCCTGGATTGATAATTAATGTAGCAATTTAGGACACACTAAATTGACTAAAAATTTTGCCGCCGTTGCTAGGTATCCGATCTCTTACATAAAAAAAAAAAAAAAAAAAAAAAAAAAAAAAAAAAAGGGAAAATTGATAACTTCTTGAAGTATGCTCTCCTCTTGCACTTAGTGTGATCTGGAGGATCTGAAAAGAGAGTTATTAGTTCAATAATTTCTTGATTATGCTCTCTTCTTGCACCTAGTGTGCTCTGGAATATCAAAAAGAGAATTATTAGCCCGACTTGAAAGAAAAATAAAAATAAAAATAAAAAATGACATGCATAGAGCAAGAGATTCTAGGGGAAGGTTTATAGCTAGGGCCAAGAATTCGATTTTCACAACTCCAGCTACTTCAAGGCATAGACAAGATTCACCTCCATCTACTCCCAGCCTTAGGATTCTTGGAATTAAAGGAGCAGCAGCTGAATTAGAGGATTCTCCCACACTATCTACTAAATTTGATCTAGGAGAAGAACCTTTCTTCACTTCTACAGGGGAACATATTGTAATCAAAGAAGTAGAATCACCTGAAGAAGAGGGAAAGGGAGAAACTCTCTCTCGTCCACCCTTGATAGAAGAACCAAAAGACTCTGAGGAAACTATCATGACAGAGGAAGTAGTAGATGGATTTACAGGAGGGGGTAGAGGTAGAGGAAGAGGAAATAATGGACGCAACAATGGTGGAGGTAGAGGTAATAATGGAGGAAATAGGGAAGGAGATAACTCGTTTGGATTCCCTATAGTTGATGAGGAAACCCATACAACAATGAAAAAAATCTCACCATCTGTCCTCCCAAACTTTTATGGGTTGCGAAGTGAGGATCCTAAAACATTTCTATTTGAGTTTGAAGCCATGTGTCGAACCTATGATTATATGGAAGACTCTCAAAAAATCAAACTGTTTCCTTCAACATGAAGGGAGCTGCTTTGAAATGGTTTATGGGATTAGTCACCCAATCTATGAGGACTTTGAATGATATGAAACAAACATTTTTGGATAGATACCTGGACTATTGCATGCCCACCAATCATAAGGATGAGGTATTCAAAATGATGCAAAAAGAATATGAAAACTTGGAGGATTTACTTGAAAGATTTCAATACAACTTAAAGAGAGAAAAAATGAGTAATTTAGACGAAGAAACCTTGAAAGCCCTTCTATTAAAAGCCATTAGAGATGAATGGATAGATATTTTAAACATGATGGGGAAGGGTGATATTTCTCAACTTCCACTTCGTGACATAGTAAAACTATGTGCCCATCACTCGAGGGGAAAATCTAAAACAGGAAAAGGGCCTAGAGATCCTTCTCTTATTAGAGCAAACAAATCTGCGACTAGATTAGTAAGTAGGGCAGAGATTGGCAATATGCTTGATGAGTTCAAAACTCATATTCTAGGGAGCCTTAGTGAACAACTAGACACCCTTAAAATACAAAACAAGCAGAAAACAGAAGTTGATGCCTTGGCCATCTTTTGTCCAAAATGTAGGAAGAAATATGCTCTAAGGGAATGCCCCTTGGATGCAAAAGTTGTAGAAACATGTATTATTTTCTCATAAAGTCACAAAACCAAGGATTGTCCTTCAATTCCTGGGCTCAAAGCTGTCTTTCAAGAATATCCAAATTCAGTAGAATCCCTTTGTTTTGTTTCAAGAAGACCTTGGTAGGGGCAACAAAATCAAGGATTTATGAACTCTATGAACTTTCATCCCCCGCCAAATTGGAATTCTTGGCAACAACCTTGGCCCCAACCTCGAAATCCATATCAATCATGGGCACAAGGGATGCAAAATCCTTATGGGAGATTTGCTCAATTTTATCAATATCCTCCATCTTTTCAAAATCAACAAACTCCACAACTTCCAAATCAAAATCCACAACTTTCATTGCCATTTCCACAACAACAACCTTCTCAACCAAATCCAAATCCTCAACTCTTGCTTCCATTTCAACAAAAGACAAATCAACTACCAGCCCAGCCATTGCCAAATCCTCACAATGAAAATCCTCAGAATGCTTACATGGTAGAAGGACAACAATTTCCTACCTATATGATTGTTCCTCTTAAAGATGTTCAACTCAGGTTTGGTAGAGCTTTAGAAAAACCTTCTATAGATAGTCAAGAGCAAGGTACTTCTGAGGAGGATTCTCTTAAAGTCAATAAAGGTTCTGAGGAAGCATTTCTTCAAAACCCAAAAACTCAAAAAGAAAAAGAAAAATAAAAAGAGTCAACCCCCACAACTCCTATAGTTGAGAAACCTGCATCTTCATCCACACCTCCTTTCCCTGAAAGATTACAAATTGATAAAGGAGTGGAAAAAAAAATCTTGTTGCTTGACTATGATTTTCTAGATGAATTAAAGATGTCTGTATCAAGATTCCCTTTCTGCAAGCCATTAGAGAAATTCTTATTCTAGCAAAAACAATAAAAGAGTTGAGTCTTAAAAGACCAGGAAGGAAACCAAGGGATACAAGAAGAATCCACCTGGTAGGAAAAATTGCAGATATCATGATGGGAAAAATTACCATGCAGAAGTATGTAGATCCAGGTAGTCCAATTGTCAAGACACATATAAATCGGATAGAAATTCCAAACACTTTGATTGACTTAGGGGCTGCTATCAACATTATGAGTAGACAAACTATGGAACAACTTAAACTTCCTAATCTTCTTTTTCCACCCACCTTACTGCAACTTGCAGATAGATCAATAATCAAACCAGATGGTGTATTAGAAGATATTTCAGTCTCCTTAGATTCTTGGGAATATCCAGTAGATTTCATGATTTTCACTCCCAAGAGTAATTTAGGAGGGCACCCACTCATCTTATGAAGACCTTGGCTAGCCACAATTGATGCTTTCATTAGTTGTAGATCTGCGGATATGTACATTTCTGATGGTAGTTCGACAAAGAAATTCAATTTGTATCCTC
>APFE030038108.1:10235-28331 GCA_000404065.3 Pinus taeda
AGAGTATAAAAACTCCAAAATCACATATAAATTCATTTATTTTGTAAAGTTGTTCATTCATCATAAGTGAAGTGTTTCCTATTGAATGACTTCAATACATTATATGAAAAAGACATTATATTTAATAAATTGTTATTAATATGATAAAATCAAAATAAATTAATATAATTAAATTAAATGGTAATAATTTGTAAAATAATATTAACACCATGGCGAAAATTGTTGGAATTTTTAGAATTTTCATAGAGGTGATATTTTATCAAATTAAATGGTAATAATTTTGTAAAATAATATTAACGCCATGGCTGAAAATTATTGGAATTTTAAGAATTTTCATAGAGGTGATATTTTATCTTTAATGTCATCCTTGGATTTTTAAGGCTTTTAAGAGACTTGATATTTTATCCTTAATATCATGCATAAAAATCATTGGAATTTAAGACTTGATATTTTATCTTTAATGTCATGTCTGTCATTGCAATTTAAGGTTTTTCATAGTTATGATATTTTATTTTTAACGTCATTATTAAAAGATGTTGACAATTTACCAAAAAAATGACATTATTCTAGCAACACTTTTTGTTTTCAAAGTGTTTCTTGCACAAAAAAAAATTGGCTTTTACTTCTATTTTTAAAAAATGTTGAAAATTTACCTAGGTCGAAAAAAATAAAAATAAATAAATAAATTATTCCAACATCAACACTTTTCATTTTCAGGCTATTTTTCATTTTTTTGGGTTTTTTTTAATTAAAATTATCGTTTTGAGGTAATAGTTCTCATTTGATCAGTAACTTTATTAAAAATCCTCAGACAAATACATGTATAACATAGATTAGTAGCAGGGGCGGGCGGGTGGATGTTTTAGTGGATGTTTTTGGATAGTATGTCTACAATCTTCAAACGCATTGGTTCTTTACCATTCGTACAAGCACCAATGCTGCATAAAACATGGTGCACTGTGGAAAAATTATTTCTATAAAATAGAAAAACACGTTGCGCTACATTACACAATGCATCGGTGCTTGAATAATTGATAGCACTGGAAAAATGTTACTTTAAAAAATTATAGGTGCTATATACACTTTCAACATCAGTGCCCTTCATGTAGTAAAACACACCGACGCATACCAAGAAGGAGCATCGCTATAGTTTTTATATTTAAAAAAATGGTGCTATTTTCCAAAAATGTATCGATGCAGTAAATGTACTAAAGCACCCCAGGGTGTCTTCTAAAGAGAATCATTATGTGGTTTTTAATTTAAAAGAAAAAGAGAGGCGTTATAGCCAAACAAAGCACTGGTGCAGTAACAAAAGCACCACTATATATTTTTTAATTAAAAAAATGGTGCTCTTAGGTATCTTGTAACGCACTGAAGGAGGGTTAAATAAATCTCCCCCCCGGCTGTAAATTTCATTTTTACCATCTACAGTGTTGGAGAGCTCTAAAGCACCGATGCCACACTTTCCTCATGCAAGCGCCCTGACGTCGATGCTTCTCTTTCTCACCATCATTCTATATCATGCTCACTGCCTGACTTTCCATTTTTTTCAAAACCATGGTAAATTTTGTTTTTCTCCATTACGTGTCAACAATGCCTCCTCGATGACCAAATTTCCAGGTGATGTACTTTTTTCTCTCTAATTTAATTTTTTAGTGGATTATAATTTCAAATTAGCTTAAAATTTCCATTTATTTTTTTATTTTTTCCCTGTTCGATGTGCTCGATATGTTCGGCTCACACCAATAGTGGTGCACCATGGTTCATTGTGTGAACATAATGCACCACTATTGATGTAGTGTGTTTTGTAAATAAAAACACAACGAGAAAGCTAAAAATTGTACGCCGGTGCATTACGCCCAGTGCATTTATATTTACCAAACGTACTGCAAAAATATTATTTAAAATATACCTATAGATTGATGTGTTCGATAACCTGAACGTTTTATACTGGTGCGAAAATGTTATACGTGTGCATCAGTGCATAAGTGTGTTGCACCGGGAAGAAAATTCAAATTTGTTAACCAACAACGATGTGCCATACATATTTTTGCATCAATGCTGGTGTGGTTGTGTTTGACAGTGCACCAGAGCAAGTGCATGAATGTGTTTTGGGTGCACCAATGCTTTTTTTTTTTTTAAATGAAATTTGTTTTTCCATATTTATAAATACATTTTTCATTTAATAAAAAAAAATGTATTTTATGTAAGAGGTTGATGTATTTTATATGTCAATTATGTAGCAGAGACATCGACAAAGGGAGCAATAGTTGGAGTAAGGGCAAATGGTGAACCCATACAGTATGGTCCAACCATAAGAGGCTAGTGAGAGGGAGACGGATTTATACCATCACTCTATCACTGTAGCAACCCAGACGCTCTCAAGGAATGTAGGCCTCCTCAAATACCATGAGGAGGCTACATCCATGAAGGCACACTCTGCCTTATTGACACATCTGATCCGTTGATGGATTACCTAAGAGCAGGCTTTCTATGTTGGTCCTGGGGCATGGTTTAGGCCCTTTGTGGTGGACATATACTTTATCACTGGCCTATCGAGGAGAGGTGAGGATTTTCCCAATTTCCCTGATGTCCCCCATGGGGTTATAGCTGAGACTCATCTTACATGCACTCAAAGATATCTCAAACCTCATGCAATACATCCAATAAATTTTTTCAGGTGCGTGGTGCAGAGCTATAGGTTTCTTATTTTGCTGCAAAAGAGTTTAGGTGCATATCGTTATTAGTCACCACCATTGCACACTCTAATAGTGATGTGAAGCACATTAGTTGCCCTCTTTTTTATTATGTTGGTTATTTGATTAAGATGCAACGTTGTATCAGATCATCTGCACTTTTTTGAGGCAGTTTTGTATGTCTTTAGATAGATGTCATGTGTTGAGACATGGGAGGGAGACCTTCCCTTTCGCTTCAGAGTTTTTTTGTTTATTTTTGAGAGGTTTCCAAAGACGAGGCCTACATTTTACCATTGCCCTCCTAGGTCAATCACTGAGGTCCGAATGTGCATGTGGAGGTATATGATGCCCAAGAGGGGCCTACTGAAGTATTCGGCTAGGATTTCTGCCAAGGCACTGGCGCTACTGGCTAGTTAGAATGACCATTTGTTTGTCACGTTGGTGTTTTCATATGTGGGGATCGATTGGAGACAATGTCCCAACATCCTCTTCACATTGGTGGAGCCTCCAGATGATAGAGGTAGTATTAGTGTTTTATTTAAATTAATCTAGTTTCATTTTATTGTTTTAATTAATTAGAATAAAATTTATTCTAGCACATTCTTTAACTTGTTTTATTAATTTTTTTTAATGAATTTATCTAATTATTGTTGTGTACTATATATTTTGTAGACATCAACACATTCGATGGGGACATACCTCCTCCCCCACCAGATGGAAGAGATGAGGAGATGGGTGAGGCCCAAGAGGGTGAGGCACATCCTCAGGAGGTGGTAGGCACTCGGGGCCAGGGTTGATCTGTGAATTCAAATGGACTAATGTAACATATTGGCTAGAGTTTTGTTGAGGAGGGAGTTTGCTCTGTGAGGGCTCGAGATATCAACACATATCATTGGTTTTTGGATCTCTACAGGCACTGTCCATGCGAGATGATGTTTCTTATGCATCATATCATCAACACTAGTAGGGTACTGGTAGTGATGAGGGATGCAGGGCATGCAACGAAAAATATGTCAAATGAGGGTGGTGATCATGATGATGAAGGTTGTGATCATGATCATGATGGTGTGAGTGGTGATCATGATCATGATGATGAGGGTGGTGATCATGATGATTTTGGTAGTACTACCCCATCAGATCACGGTTGTTAGTTGCTTGATCATGAGATGTCAAAGCTAGAGGATGTGCCTTATGTTTCTCTTGACAAAGAGGACCAACCACCTTCTCCTCCACCTCAGATTTCTACAGACCTTGTTGAGGAAATAGCTAACCATCCACTGTCTTTTGTTGTAGACCATCGACCTCCTTCTCCACCTCAGAGTTCAATAGACGTTGAAGTAGTAGTTAACCATCCATATTTTTCTAATGCAGACCAAGCAACTGGCACTACTACATTTTTTGTAAGATATCTAATTGCAGTTATTTGACTTATATATATTATATAATATATATATATATATATATATTTATATATATTTATATTATATATATATATATATATATATGGTTCATTTTTATTTGTTCATGTTTATGTACTTAGTTTATATGTTTGTGTTGATGTGTATATTGTTAGGTCATGCTAGATATGTTCATTTAATGTGCTTGCAAATAAATGTGTATGCGATACAAATTTTTTGACATGAGATGTATATTAATTTGAGGATGTGTGTGGTGATGATGTTAGATTACAATGTTTGGCTTTTGTTAGATGTGATCACAATGATGATGCCTTGTTAGATTATTAGATTTGTGTGCTAGCTAATGGCATTTATATGTGCTAGAGGTGTATATAATTAGATGATGGTAGTGAATTCAAATGTCTATCTTCGATTATGTTTATGTTTGTTAGATGATTATTATTGCGATATTTATTTTTATGAAATAGTATTTATTATATATTATGTATGGGTGAACTTATATCAAACTTTTATATATGAGATTGCGTGCAAAACGACTCACTTTTAAAAAAATGCAAAGATATTTTTATAAATTACAAAGTTTAGTATGGTTGAAACTATGATTGTAAAATCACAATAAATATTATTCTATTGCTTATATAGTTCATTGATATTCAATCTAACTTAATTATTAAAATATTTCATACTCATAAGGAAAAAATGATTAAAGGTAAAATAATTTAGTTAGTTCTTAATAACATGAAAACGTACAACTCATTCATTTTTAATTATATTAAAATAGAAATTATTACAAAGACAATTTTACTAATTCAATTATGGTTTATAAAATTTCAATTTATATAGTTTTTAAAACTTAGTCAAATTCTTTTATATTAATTTAGATTTAATAACATAAAAAATATGTTTTTATAAAATTTAATTTACTACTAAAGTTATGAAATTTTCAAGCAATTAAATTTAATATTTATAACAACTCTTACATATTTAAAATAGAAATTTCTCTCTCTAAAGATGAGGATCAAGAAATGTAAAATAAGGCTTGTGAAGTTACTTGTAGTTGGGAATTTTCTCTATTGGAAGTTATTCCTTAAAGAAGCAAGTGGATTTTTTTTTTTTTTATAGTAATAAAGATACAACATTTTGATGTTATTTTAGTTCTTTATTTGCTATTGTACTGGTTTAAATTTAACTCTTTTTAATAATAAATATGAGTTAAATAATACAAAACTATAATGTGTTAGATTTAAACTTTTGACAAATAATATATTTGATTATTTCTTAATGAACAACTCAACAAATATTAATTTTTCCACTTGCTTGTCATGAGATAGTCACTAAAATTCATGTTTTCACAATTCTCCTAGCTTATATTACATCATGTTCACAATGATAAAGACATGTAGACTTCAAATAATTTACTTATATATATATATATGTATATGTATATGTATATGTATATGTATATGTATATGTATATGTACATACATACATACATACATACATACACACACACATATATATATAGGAAAGAAAAATGCATCACCAAATCTATTTGAAGTCAAACAAATGCCTCTTAATCACCATGACATTGGTTGTCATTTAAATCTTAGCCATAAAATATTTATTAATTTAACTTTTCTTTATAATTACCATTGAAAAGAAAAGTCAAAATTGTTTCATTATCCATGAAAAAAATTAAAACCTCTGATGCATCCATGTAAGCCCATTTGTTTCTCTTATGGTCCATAAAAAAATGTAATCGACATTTTATACATGCATAGGATGTCCTTTAGTTAACATAATTTTGCAAGAACTGTAATTTAAATATAGTAAACATGACTTTACCTCTCATGTCAAGAATTGAATCTTACCTATTAATACACAATTTTTTCATCGTTAAAGTCCTCATAGAGTTATCACTACATGATGATTTATATTGATTTTGAACTAAACAAGAAGAAAAAACATGCGAACTAATTAATAAACCAATAAGTATCAAAATTGAGACTAAATCTTCAATGTTGTTTCTAAATTCACTATTTTCTTCTCATTTTCCAATCTGTGAAGGATTGTAAGCTTGAATGCTTATTGTCATAGATATTGTATACAATTGGAAATACTTAGCTTTAAGTGTAAAAATGTTTCCACTCCAAAAAAACATGTAAAAATGTTTGTGAATGTTACCAATTATATTATAAAATGTTAACAAGAAGAACAAAAAAATAATATAATTAGCGAAATAAAGAAAACAAAAACATACAACAATAGTACAAATGATGAAATAACACAAGTACATATCACTCTACATTGTCATCACCCTAATTATCTTCCTTTCTTGGAATGATAATACTTTTGTTCTCAAAAATATGTTTTGATCTACGCTAGTGTCTTAATACGAACCACCAATCCCTATCCAACACGTCTAGGTAAAAAAACACTTGGTTGCAGTGTTTTGGGAAAGCATAAGGCTCCCTAGCTTCATGCCACATCTTTCTAGAGTTGATAGATATCATCCCGCTATGGCTCCCTAGCTTCATGCCACATCTTTCTAGAGTTGATAGATATCATCCCACTATCGCGATCTTCCTTTACATTATTTTGATCAAAGCTGTCCCACCGCTTGCATCTAAAAATAACATATTGTAACAAAGAGAAATCCACTTGAATGATCTCTTGCATCTTTCTAGCGTAACCTAACGTTCCATGCATTATGTTTTGATCGTCGTGGCTAGCATGACTAGAGTGGCCAAACTCGAATTCCACTCCACAGTCTTGTGTCATGCATCCATCATTGACAACCTCTTTGCGAAAATGATGTACATATGCCCACATAGATGGGAACAAATGCATCTATAAAAAAAATTAAAAAATCACATTGTCGTGTGTTTATTAACCTGAACATAATTAAAAATATAAAACATATATAGGTGTTACAATTCAAAGGTTTGGTATGAAGTTAAAACTTTATAGAAAGAGATTACAATTACTGAGTTGGTGCACCCAATCTCTATGTTTATCTCATCCTCTTTAGCATGCGGGTAACAACCAGATGCACCGTATTTATCTCTAACTTGATCAACAACCCAAATGTTAGGGCATGTCATTGGCATATTTTCTTTTAAATGGTCAAGATAAGGCATGCTTCTACCATTCATCCATTTGAATTCTTTCTTGCCACTATCCCATTTCCTTCTCTTTTGTTCGTACAATGCGACCCACGTTGTGTCACTTCCATATTGTAAAGAATGAATTTGTTGATGGCTTTAATTTTTGAATTCACTGATGAAATCAAACCAACATATATATAGTGTGTATGCCATCAAAATATGCAATAATATGAAGTTCAGTGTGAACATTTCCTATGTAGTAATTTGAAAAATGATAAGCCTGCACTTACTCTTTATCATGCACCTCTTTCTATTCGTTTCAAGAAGCTCCCCTTCTCTTTTGTCTTCATCCCTTTCATCATCCCAAATCACGACAACTGGTGTGTTTTCGATATTCTTGATGTACTCATTGGCATAATAGAAATACTCATACGATATATACCCCTCTGCCATAGACCCCTTAGGTTTCTCCCTTTGTCGAAAAAAAACCTTTCAATTTTTTCATGTACCTCTCTACGAAGAACATCCAACTATAAGAAACCACACCAATTAATTCAACCTTAATGTCTCGGAGGTCCCATCCTAGAAACCACAACAAAAGAAATTTTGATGTAGGCAACTGGGTATTTTTAAATCTACAACCATACAAATAAATGTCCCTCAAGCAAGCTAAGAAGGATAAGAAATTATCACCAAAGTAATATGGTCCTTATAAGGTGTTACAAAACATTGGCACTATGGAATACAAATCGGAGCTTCCTACATCTTCCCCAATGCACCTAGTTCTCCATGTTTCATACTTAAAGAAGGATAGAGGTGACAAGCTCCTAGTTCAAACAATATTGCCAGAAATTGACGAGGAAAGAAAAATCATATTGGAACTTGAAGCAGTCACAGAATGAAGAACCTTCTCGATACGAAATTGGTTAAATTCAGAGTATCTCATCAAGTGGAATAACTTACCCGTTGAAAATTCCACACATTGGTAGGATGACAATTCTATACAGAAGCATCTAGAACTACTCAAGCGTTGAGGACAACACTTTTTTGGAGGAGAGGGGCATGTTAGATCCCTATACTACTAGTGTTAACCCTTATTGTTATTAGTGCAACCCCCTTATTGTTATTGGTGTGTCCATGTAGTCCCCATATTATTATTATTGTGCCCCATAAAACTCCATTAATGTTATTTTTGTGCACTTACATTACTATTGTTATGTTGGCTCTGATTATATTATGACCCCTTAGACTCCTATATATAGAAAGGAGGTTTTTTCATTTGAATAATCCAAGAATTTTTAATTTGTGTAATGTAAATGAGCTTTCCCCCTCGAAGAGGCTTAGTTTGAAGTCTTTGATTTATCTCTTCTTCTATTTTCTGAGTTGGTTTCATAACATTTTCATTAATAATAAACTTAAGAATATTAGATAGCATGTTTCAAATAATCTATTAATTCATATATGTTTAATGCTGTACAGGGAACAACAATAAAGGAAAATATTAATGTCGTTCTAAGAAAAGAAAAATTATAGAACATGTAAATGACTATGAATTGATCCTTAGCTTATCTGGAGTGGTGTTGAAGGTTAATGAAAGGAGGAATTTTCTTACAAAACTATGAGGGTCTAGTGGAACACATGTATAGAGCTACTCTCCACTTAAAATATAAAAACAATCCAATGATTCTAAGAACCAAATTATATCTAAACTACAGGAAGCATTTCCAGAGAAATGGTCAATGAGACATGTCAAACTTTCAATAGTAAAAACATACAACAACAAAAAAGAATCATTCAAAGCATAATATTCATAATTAAAAAGATTTTCTATACTTATATGTATATATTACTATAAATCATTCATTTATTAATATTGATTCTATTATATTTAGTTTTCATATATCAATATATAAAATGTTTATTACTTTTTTTTTTTTCAGGAATATTATGAAAATGCTAAATGATAAACGAGCTTATATGCAAAACATCTCTGTATGAATGTCCAAAAAAGTGTATAAGAAGATGGTCAAATAAATGGAAATAATTGCTTCAAATATATGTAGTCATGATTGACTTTGTACATATAAAAAGATAATTTAGCGTTAAATATTAATTTTCAAGTATTTTCTTGCAGAAAATAAAGCAAATTGGAACTCATTTAGCACATAAAACAAGATGACAATGAAGAAAATGGTTGATTTCAAATTTTGTTAGTAATTGTTAATATTTCCTTATAACAACTCAAGGTTTCATTTTTGTATGTCTTAAGTTTTTTTACAGCAACCATACTTGAATGTCTTCAAATAGGTGCTAACATATAAAGAAGAGCCATCGGAAGAAGTGATTGACATTGGGTTAAATAAGTGTTGTGAATATATGTTGGCATATCAAAAATTAATTGTGGAATTTGTAATTATCTATGCTGTTCTACTTCTCTGAGTTTATAATTAATAGAAAAATATTTTATTTTAAATCTATGATTTATAATGGGGTTTAAAACATGTAGAAACAAAGTATGGAACTACGCCAACAGAAGAATTGTTACAGCTGAAACTACGCCAACAAAAGAATTGCTACAGGAAGTCATGAGACTTGGTTTTAAAACCATGTGTACATTTTATGGGCCACTTCTTGCTATGGTACATTGCTATTCGATTTACATTAATGTATATTATTTATTTCAATGTTTATTATTCTAACCAATGTAGATACTCTCATTACACTTTACTTTTATGTTTGCAGATGGAACAAGATCAAGAATATGAAAACAATCGATGCAATAAAAAAAACATTACTCCAAATAACCCAAGTCATGGAATTAGATCAAGGACTGGCAACAATTCCAACGAAAAATGATGATCTATTTGGATATCAATGCAACCTGTTGTATTTTTTGAAATAAGCGTCTATGAAAATCAGACATTTTGTTTAATGTAATGGACATAGCATCCCAATTGAAAGGCAAAGGGTTACCAATAACAATCCCATTTTCTATGACAAAGGGCCTCTTATTGATATATAAGAAAATATACTTTAATTTAATCTATTGTGTTATCCAATGTCACTGTGAAATGTTACACCATTGATTAAATATATGGATAATAAAATATTATAATGAAGAGATGTGAAATATGATAATATAACAAATTAACCCAAACATCATATACAAATGAATTAATCAAATTTTAATTTATATGAATATAGTTATAAGATATATGTTGATTTTTCGATGAATAACATATTAAAAAATTACAATAATTGCAATGTCACGGGTCAATGTTTCCAAAAGAAGAGAAAATATCATACAAAAAATGGTGCATCCATAACATAAAAACACACTGGTGCATTATGTTATGTAAAAGCACCATGACGAAATCTCTTTGCATGATCGGTGCCTTTTTGGAAAATGACAACACTGGGGAATTTATTTCTTCAAGCATCGGTATCGTTTGCAATTAACACCCCGATGCATTATAATTCTTAATGCACCTGTAGTTCCATAGAAATAACACCCCTGTCCTACAAAATATTATTTTTATCTCGAGTGCATTATGAAAACTAACAGCACTAGTCCTTTTATATAACTAACATACCAGGGCATTTATACAAATGATACACATCAGCGCTGCATGTTTAAACAAAATCACCGACACAACAATTATTGTTTGTGTGCCCTGGTGTCATTCCTTACAAGAATGCCTCAGGGATTTTTTTATTATCTATTAGCACTGAAGTGGTATATATTATGCACTGATGTTCTTTGCATTCATTGCCTCAGTGATTTTAGTTACATATGCAACCCAGTGCATTTATATATGTAGCGCACCAGTGCTACTTGTCCCATGAAGCGCACCATGAAAAAAATATCCACTAAAACCTTCGATTGCCCAGATTTTTCAGTTGTAATGAAGTTTTGTTATAATATCTGCTAAATCATCTGCTATCACAAACAAATGTTTTAACATATGTTTTTTTTACAATTTTTGTCAATTTTATAACACTAAAATCCTCCATTATAACCTCTACTAGAAGGTATTTTCCATGTAGTGTCTTGGTCTAAAATAGACTGATATTATGATTTAAGAGGATGAATTTAGCTTGAAATTTCGCCTTTCCCATATCCCCTTGCTTGGTTAACAGGTTCAGAATGTACTATGTAGTTTCCATCAAGTAGTCTAGTTGATGATTGAATCTATCTTTCTCTACATTAGATGAATACTCAATTTGGATATTCACGCGACAAACTGCCCTATCTACAGGAATTTTAATCAACCAAACTCGTATTCCTGAAGAAATAGTAATGCACAAGCTCTACTTATAATCATATGAGCCTTCCTCCACTAAATCAACGCTTCTCGTGGCATCTTTAATATGACAATATTCCTTGCACATTCTCCAACCCCAATGTTTAGTCACTGAATTAATTCCTCCACAACTTACATCCCTCACAATTAAGTCCAAAATATTCATTTGTGTTTACTGCATCTCGAAAATGGAAATACAAACTTCCTACCTCCATCTAAATTCATTGAAGGGATAAGCCAACTTCCACCTATCCCTTACTATGGCTATAACCTCGTGGGCTGTTGTAATATCCCAACCCAACGTTGGCTTGATTTTTTCCATGTAATTATATCATGTAATTGAATTTAAAAAAAAATGGGTTGAGTCAGGGGATATGGTTTCTAGAGATAAGGAGGTTACTTTCTTGATATGTTTAAGGTTTCCTTTTTATAGGATTCTAAATTGTATTTTATAGCCATTAAAGGCTATTTGCTAGGCCTTAAATGACCTGGTTCATGAATTAAATTGGAATGAAAGAGAAGGAAAAAGGCCATGTTGCTTTGGGAAAAAATTATAAGGTAGAAATGATAAGATTTATGAAGATTTTACTATGCTGGCAGCAAGGATAGTGGAAGAAAATCACTGCGCATGAGAGAAAAAAAAGGGTGGAGGAAAGGACAGGGGATTCTCCCTTTCGATTCTTCATTTAGCACGAGAGCAGGAGAAGAGGAGCATCAACAATGAGGGATCTTAGGAGGGAAAGATGGAAATATAGGAATATTAGTTTTCATTTGGCAAGATTGGAAGGAAGAAGATTGTTCCCATGTGAGAAACAATGGCCTCTCAATTCCTTGTATAGCCAAAGGGTGAAGATGTTATTTATCTAGAGTCCCTTGATGGATGGGGTGGAGGGTTGTTCCTTGGATTCCTAAGAGGAGGATCCCTGCAGCCTTCCTTGCTATGTTTGTTTATGGTGGATTATGGAACCCCCAGGGTGGGTGGAACCAATTATTGTTGTTTGAAGAGTGAATAATTGTTCTCTAGACTCCCTTGACCTTCTTGGGTGGAGACAACAAGCCTTTGTATTCCTTGTGTGTATTGGTTGGCTACCATTGAACAAATGAAGGGTGGAGGCACCTAGCCTCTGGATTCCCTATACTTTGGTTAATTGTTGAGAGGTTGGTAGGTGGAGGAAGGAGGACCCTTGGAGTCACTGTTTCAAGTGGCAGTTGGTATTTTAATCCTTTGAGCAAAGCCCCTTAGTCTTTGGAATCTAGCTCGGGGGTGACAACTGCAAGTGAGGATTGGATGCAATTTTTATGGTTTAGAGTGATAAATTAAGGCAATGAGATTATATTAGCTAGTTATTGAGACTGTGATTTTGTTCTAATGACCTATGTGCAAGGAGACATGTAATTATATTAATGTCATAGGGACTAAGTGTATATAACCATACAAAATGTGAAAGAGAATGAGCACATGCATTGTTGAAGTATATTTATGCCAACCAATCCTTCTGAAATTACTTGCTCCACTCATGAGTATATATACAAATATATACGTATAATGTAGTGTTATGGGAACATTGCCTCATGGTGACCTTGGATTAACCCCCATAACCAGAAAAGAGACGTCATACATATCATTTGGCCTTCACAAAATCTCATGTGGAAATCCCACACAGGACCAATAGGACGTGTCCCAGAGGTTCCTTCGTGGAAGGTTAAAGGGGAGTAGGTGGGGGGAGTTACAGAGATGGTCGGGACTAGGATGAAATGTACCAGAGGTCCCATTTCAGTGGTTAAAAAAGGATAATTCAAGGGAAGTCTCAGGATGATAGAATCAGGATGGTGTGTCTCGGAGGTCCCATCCTAGAAGTGTAAAAAGTAGTCAAGAGGAGTTGCCATGAATGCAGGGACTAAGATGGTGTGTCCTAGAGGTTCCATCTTGGAGGTGCTAAGGAGAACAAGGGTGGAGAAGCATCAGGACGATGTGGCAGGCTGGTACTGGGAAGAGGCTAGAAGGATGGGCCCCATCATGTCGTAAGCACATGTTAGCAATTCCATAAGAGGTTTTGGAAATCAAATATTGCCTTGCGACACCCCCTACAATGGTTTCGAAAAACATGGTGCAAGGGTGTCACAATTCATCTCAGTCGTAGATTTGGTGATTAGCAGGTCAGAAAAACCACTTTGTGCTACCCCTACCCTCATTAACCTTCGTTAATGTTGAATTATGTACAATGTGTAGATTTGGAGCTCGCGCATCGAGGACTATCGATTGATACATGATCTACAAGAGAGATAACTATGGTGGCATCTTGGTGGCGGGCAGGGACCACTGCATAGTGATCAACAATGGAGAATTCATAGCAAAAAATCAACAGAATGTCCCCCCTCCATAATATCAATGGCAGGGTACCCATCACACATTCCATCGATCTAAATTTTGAGATCGAAGGATAAGATCTCGACAGACCCCCCCTTGTGATGTCAGCGAGCAGGGTACCCCCCATGCAAACTGCTGATCTCCTCGCTCTAATCGTGACCACCATATCTAGTGGGTGAACGGTGAGGATTGCCAGGAAGTATGGTGTGGGGGTCATTTGTGAGAGTTGGCGCCAATATAACTCAGGGATGTGGTAAAATATCATAAGCACCATGGATGTGTTTACGTGGGGCCCATCACTTTGGGAAACATGGAATATGATAGGTCGATGTCATATCCGTTAATAGGGTGTCATATATAATTATATCTATCTTATCTTCTCTAATCTATCTATCTTATTTATCTATAAATATCTAATATAATATAATATATATAATATTAATATATATAATATATATAATATAATTATATATGATATATATATACTTAATATATATACTATATATTTTAGATAATATAATTGTGAGGACAAAAATACCCTCAAAGAGAATTTCACATTGATTTTTTTTAGAAAAAATACTAAACAATTGTTTAGGTGTTAAGGGTTAGTTTATAATTGATGGGTTACCTGCGTGGATGACATGGTTATAGTTCCATTTAGATATGCCACATGGTACTAACCGTTGGTATTTCTTGTCATATGATTAATCATATGAAATATTGAACAACATGGGCATACTAACATGGCTATTTTGTCACGGGAGAGATCTCCATGACAGCTCCATGAATGCAAGGTTCATGATCATGATTTTGTTTGTTTATTTAGAACATGAAGTATATAACAATATTATGATTCACAACATATAAAAGTAGCATAAGACATAGAAAAACACATAAATGAGGATCAAAATGGTGTAGTATAGTTTTGATTAGTCACAACATTGAAGTGAATAGATCTGAGCCAATGAAGATAAAATATCCATTGACTAAGGGGGAGGGAATATCTCTCCAAATTGGATGGATACTTTGAGAAGCCTAAGGGCTAAAGTTATAAGATTCAAGGTAGATAATGAGATACTAGTGAAAGCTCAAGAAAGACAAGCTAAGATAAATGCAGTCCTTCTCTAAAGTCTCTCATATTTATAGACACGGAGGCAACCTAAGATGAGGGTTAGTCATAGAACCAAGAGGAGCCCTTAGGAGTCAGAAGAGAAAATAGATGGATCAGATGGTAGTGGGTCCAAGAAGAGGCATAGGCAAGAAAGTGAGGATATTGTGCGGGGAGATGCACCTTTGAGCACCCCAAGAGGAAACACCATCACTTATGTGCATCACTCTAGTAGGTCATCTCGTTCTACTACCGGGAGACACCACCATTACTCTCATCATCACCATCATCATCATCAAGGAGGAAAGTAAAAGGATTACATGCCTGATGAATTTAAGAAATCTAAGCCACCCACATTTTATAGGGATATGAAGAAATCAGAAGAGGTAGAAGTTTGGCTACTTGGCATGAAGATTTTTTTTAGAATTCATGATTATTCTAAAAATATGAAAGCCAAGATTTCCACATACAACTTGAAAGGAAAATAAAAAATATGGTGGGAATATTTGAAGAATGTTAGAGGCATTGTTGAGGGAGAATTGACTTGGAATTAATTTGAAGAGCTCTTTAGAGATAAATATTTGTATGAGCGCTACTATGATGACAAGGAAAAAGCGTTCTATAAACTCAAGATGGGGAAATTGACGAATGATGAGTATGTCACTAAGTTCTTGGAACTATTGAGATATGTGTCATGTCTCATAGATGAGAAGTCCAAAATTTAGAGATTCATTAGTGTGCTTCCAGGACATTCAAAGACAAAATTGAATTGTTGGACTCCTAGACTTTGAAGGATGCTATTAAGAAGTTGAAACACTACTATGAACAAGCAAAATGTAGACCAAAAATTAAGTGTGACTAGAAGGAAAGGAATAACACTAGAAATAAGAGGAATTGGACCAAGAAAAGTTTAGAAAATAGGAAAGGTAAGCATGCAACCCATGCAAATCAATTTCAGCAGAAAGCTAATATTGTTGCTAAGGGAATATGCAACAACAAACATCAGAGCGACACAATATTGAAGGAAGGGAGTAATTGAAGTGTTGGACATGTGGTGAAAATCATAGGAAAAGAGGTTGTCTACACTAGAGAAATGTATGATCAAAGATTTACAATGCCTGGGAGGCTCACATAGTGGGTGATGCAACTCAAAGTTTGCCCAGAATTTATGCATCTACAGACAATCACCAAGAAGACTACTAGGTATCCATCATTGAGATGGAAGGTAAGATTATTTAGCAAATTGTTTCTTTTCTAATTGATCTCGGTTCTAACTACAACTATGTTAAACCAAATATTGTTGAACAATGCAATTTGGCAAAAGAATTGTGTGAAGAACCATGGTTGGTTAAATTGGAAACCGAAATAAAAAGAAAGATTAACCATTGGGTGAGATCATGTACATTTTCGCTCAATGGCATTCCCACAATAGCACATTTGAATTTATTACCATTGGGTGTGTACAACATATTATTGGGCATGGATTGGTTGTACTTGCACAGGACCAAAGTGGACTATTTTGAAAAGGAAATTGAATGCTTATATGAACAAGGAGAAAGAAGAGTTTTGTAGGGTAGGATAAATCCTACTTCAGTGAGGTTGATCACAACTATGCAAGCCAAGTGCAACAACAGAAAGGGATGCATGTTGTTTGCAATGTTAGTCTCTAGTGAGGAGAAGGCTAGCAGTGACACCAAGAATAAGGAAATTGAACTGCTAAAAAGATATCCAACCCTATAGTAGTATGTAGATATATTTCCAATGGAGGTTCTTGGCTCACCTCCTCACAGAGAGAGAGAGATTTCTCTACTGAGTTGGTAATTTGAGCAACACCAGCATCTAAGGCACCATACAAGATGAGTACCCCTTAGTTGGTTGAGCTAAAATTGCAGCTAAAGGAGATCTTGGACAAGGGATACATAAGTCCAAGTGTGTCACTATGGAGAGTTACAATAATCTTTGTAAAGAAGATGAATGGGACCCTCAAATTATGAATTGATTAAAAGAAATTAAACAAGGTGATCATAAAGTACATGTACCCATTTCCATGGATTGATGATCACTTTCATCAGTTAAGGGGAGAATTAGTGTTCTCCAAGATTGAATTAAGGTCAATATATCATCAGGTAAGGATCAAGGAGGAGGAAATTTATAAGACTACTTTTGTTATATACCTAGGGGGTAATATGGGGTACCGAGGGAGGTACCTAGGGTAATAATGTAATAATGGGATGGGCCATAGTAATAAATAAGGTGGTTAACCCATGTCATGTAAGGGACCACATGTAGTTAATAATAATGTAAGGGGCCCATGGTATTAGTTGATGGTATGAGGAAACCATGGTAATGATTCATGGTATTGTATGTATGAGGCCTATATAGAGGCTAGAGACTCCACATGGAGGATATGAAGAGAAGTATTCTTGTATGAACAAGCATATGGCTTGTGGAGTGTTCGCCTTCCTTAAGGAGTGAATGTATGGTGTTGCCCTACCATAAGGGTTTGATAATAAAGATTCATTTCTATCTATTTCCGGGTTTATTTGCATAATCTTATACTTTCATATCAGATCTATAATATTTCTTGGGTTAGATCTACAACAAGTGGTATCAGAGCACTTTCTTGGGCACAAAGTGGAGAATTTTTTTTTCATTTTTGCAGGATTTCAGGGGCGGCGAGTTTGCAGATCAGATCTGTACGTTTTGGTTCAAGATCTGAAAAATCTAATTACAGATCCGTATTCTTTGATAATAAAGAAGCATTTCATATTATTCTTGGGTTTATTTGCATTATCTTATATGTTCTTATCAGATCTATAATATTCTTGGGTTAGATCTACAACAAGTGGTATCAGAGCACTTTCTTGGGCACAAAAGTGGAATTTTTTTTTACTTTTTGCAGGATTTCAAGGGCGATGAGTTTGCAGATCAGATCTGTACGTTTTGCTTCAAGATCTAAAAAATCTGATTGCAGATCTGTATTCCTTGTAAAAAATAGCCGATTTCAAAAAAAAAATCGGTCAAATCGGAGTCCGGATGAAGGAGATATCGCTGATCTAAAAATCAGTAGGGTTGGAGACAATTTTTCGGGGCAG